>ARYC01013927.1:0-11560 GCA_000711775.1 Oxytricha trifallax
ATATAAAGTATTCGAGATTTTTAAAATAGATATAATATTTATTTCTTTGTATTTAAAGATTTTTATATTCCAGATTTTTATACTATTTTGACTGAATGTATAAAATTGATGGGAATTTAAAAATATGGAAGCAAGGTTTTGTTGATTTTTATTATCTTTTAGATTTTAGAAAATCTAATCTTTATTATTTTTTATCTAATCGATCATACGTTGCATATTTTTTTCAACTTATTACGAATATATATATATTTATTTCTTTTTCTTAAGTAATCAAGAACGGTAGTACTTAATTTTGATGAAACTATAAATTGTACATATTCCAATGTCATAATTTAAAATTCTATCTTGCTTGTCTTCTAAAATTTTTCCATTCCAATTTAATTGGAGAGTAATCAAAAACATTCCTTGTATTTGTTTAATTAAAGCTTTTATATTAAATTTAAAGAATGCTTTTAAACATATAGATAAAATAAACTCGCAAATTTTTAAATGAAGGATTGATTAATGGATTACATATTTTTCGATAGCTTTTTTTTTCTTTTTTTTTAAATAAAGTCAAATTAATTTAAATTCAATTAATTCAGTTTATATCATCTTAAATTAAAAAAAAATATTAAATTAATCTGATAAATAGTGTAATAATTATAATTATTTATTAAAATTATAGTTATATATATATATTAATTATGTTATTATTCCTCATTATTTTACAATTCACCGACGATTTTTTCACATTATCATCCACAGAATCTTTCTTCATATACTACCAAGTGTTTTAGAGAATTTTAGCAGATAAAAGCGATTACATTTTTTGAATTTAACTTTAGTTGCTTGTTTTTTATTTTTATAAATTACTTTGTGTCTTAAATAATTTAGTTTTACTAAATTTTACATGAAATATCCCAAAGATAAATTTATATTGATGAGGAACTAGTTGACTTAACTATTTTTGAGTTATTAGTGTAATCGTACTGGAAACGTAATAAGACTTCAATGTCAGTTTATACTAATTTAATTTAACCATATAGAGTGAATGTTACAATCACAATAAATAATACTTTATTAGTTATAAATTAAAATTAATTTACTTTAAATAAATAATTTATTAGTTAAAGGTTAAATATAGTTGAGAATATTTAAGAGACAACTTTCCAAATGACAAGTTAAATGACTGATAAAATGATTTGATATCAATGTTGATAATAATTTTAAAAGGAATTAAGATAAAATCTTAAAATATTAATTGAAGATTCACATAATTATTAAAAATTATTTTATTTAAAGCATTTTCATAATTCAATTTCATATTTTTAATTTACCTAGGTACTTAACTACAACTAAAGTTTTAAAAAATACTATATACTATATAATTTATTTTAATTTATATCACTGAGTATTATTTATTTTATTTAATATATTCTCCGTTGTATCATAAATAGTTGTTTGTTTTTATTCATTCAAATTTCGCTCATCACTCTTGTATTCTTTGTTGACTTACTTTTAAGTATTCTCTTAAGCTTTCTTGTCTTGTTGCCTTTCTTGATTGCGCAATGATTAGCTAATTCTAGATTCTGCTTTTAATGACCTTTGATTAAATAGTTTCCTGGTTACTTTCTTAATCAATTTAAGTCATTTTATACTTACAGAAGAAAATGTTATACATTAACTATAATCTCTTTTCTTTGAGTTTCGTTTCCCACAATGTTACTTATTCTATAATGCCATTTTATTATAAATCTACTTGTTAATTAAGTCTTTGAATAATATATATAATAATTGGCTTTATTCTGTAAACCTAAAGTAAAAAATGATTGATAGTTAACATAACTTGTGGGTATGTTGTTTAATTAATATCTTGATTGTTTATGATCATATTTCTTAAAGTTATATTTTTTGCCATTAATCCCATATTAAAATAATTGAGATGATTCAGGAGTTTCTTAATTACTACTAAATTCTATTTTATTTATAATATCAAATAACCCCATGGGCTTTGTGATTGCAATTGTGATTTAAGTTCTGCAGTTGTTATTAATGCACTATAAAAATACAAGTATTAATGCATAGTTAATGCTATAAAAAAATTACACAAAAAAATGTTCACCATTTTACAATTTATCACACCATTACTTTCCTATATACCTCTATTTTAATTTAAAAACACAATAGAAATAAGGAAATATATATATGAATTAGAGCAGCACAAGTAAAAAGATTGATAAACAAAGTATGTATATTCATGATAAAAACTTTACTATCTAAAATTGTTAATGGTGTAGAAAAAGTATAGAACTATTGGGAGGCATCTGAATATGGTTGTATTAATATTCTAAATTAATATACTATTCTCACAATTATAAAGAAAAATACTCATTTTAATTATTTCTTAGAACCACATCTTATGATTTACCCATTTAAATTTATATCTCATTTAAACATCCTTGTAATGGATAATTCTAGCCATAATAACTCACGAGAGAACCAATAATTATTTTTATATTGCTCATTATAGTATAAGTATTTTTATTGTCTACACCATACAATAGCAATCTAATATAATTATTTAAAAAAAGTACGATATAAATATAATAATAATATCTCAATATTACCACTCTAATTAGAGCTAACAATCTCACTATAAATCATAAATTGTTTAGTATTGCTTGTGAAGTAAAACGAAGGATAAAAACAGTTGACTGAGTTATTCTTGCTTTTTAGGCATCAGATAGGTTTGAGAAGGAATTATAATTACTATTAATATAGAACAATATTGTGCTATTAAGCACCAGAATTTAAACATAAACACTTTAATTAATTCATAATTAAGATTGAATCTGTTATAAATGAGATATAATTGAGACTACATTCTGGATTAACTTGCATCTTAAAGGTATGTTTAATTAAGCTAAGATTGTCAAGCATTGCAGGAAATTAATATTTACTATAAAATGACTATAAAAAATTAAAGTAAATTAAATTAATAGGCATCGATCGAAAAAATATACCAATTAATAACAAATGATATTAATTTGTGTACCTAATAAGATCTACATATTTCAATCTTATCTCTTCTACTTAACAGTTTATACCACACCCAGTGAGTATTAAATTGTTTTAAGCAATTAATAATGCAAATATCACGTATATTAAATTATACAAATATATGAAAGAACAATAACTAGATTAAATTTATTTCACACTTGAGTGATATTTACTTACCCAGCAATCAGCAACTCTTAAAATTTCAAATACAAAAATTGATTTATAATATTCATTTATACCTATCTAGTGATTTGTGAAGATCAATGACAGTCATCATGGTGGTAGTTTCAAGGTGTTTATTGATATTAAGCTACATAGAATGTGTTTACAAATGTTATTAATATATTATATAAAACAAATCACATTTAACAGGATCAATGCTTAACGCACAGTGAATATAAAATTCAATCATTAAATCCCTTAAGAATAATGAGATAACTATTGCCAAATAACTAATCAAAATTGGAGATAAGACTATGTCTATTAGTTAAATGCTATATAAATATATTTATATAGAACAAATAAATCTATTTTAAGATAAAAATAAATACACATATTATATAGAATTTATAATTATAATTCTGAAGAATAAAAAAGTTTGTTTATATTTATAAAACATCACTTAAATAAAATATCATGCTAAATATATATGAGATATTTTAATTAATAGCCAGTTTCTATTTAAAAATCAACTTGATATAGACTTTGGCGACCTTTCTATATTGCAAGAGTCAAGAATACCTTTCTAAGAACCATGTCTTAGAACTTAAGAAAGATAAATGAGATACTACCAAGACTTCTTAAGATGACAACATCTGGCTAAAAACCACAGATCATCGGATTGCAAGAAGCCAGAAACAATCGTTTCAGATTAACTGATTGCCACTCATTCGTGGCTCTTAGGAAGCAAAATTAATAAAGTAGAATTTATAAGCCCATTCCAAAGACATGAACAAAGATTCACGGAAGAAGAGAAGAATATGAATGGAGTAAACTACCTTGATCAATAAAAGAAAAGAGTTCAAGGAAGTGTTGATTAGAAAGAATATTATATTTATTTCAACAAAATATAATATCTTTATGTCTTAAATAATACATACATTCCGCCCATGCTACTCATTAGAGTAAACCAAAAAATGATCTGAGAATTCATCCTCATACAAGATTTTAAATATATTATGATTGGAGATTTCAGTATGCATATCCAATGGAATGATAAGACAAAACTCACAAGAAGTCTACAGTCTACTGATATAAGGCATCCAATGGACATTTATAATTTAAGAAATTAAACTAACCGTCAAAACAGAGATACAATGCTTTAAAAAAATAAATTAATAATTAAATTAAAAATAACTAAGTTCAACAGGTGAAAATATTAAAGGACTAACTAAAATGATCTAATAATTAAACTAGCAAGCAATTTATTATAAGCTTAACGATTAGTTTGTTTTATTTATATTTAAAATTACTACGTTAAAGTTAGGCATTGAAATAGGGTTTCTCTAAGTTTATTTATCATTATATTCTATATTTAACCGACTCAGTGCGGACGCCTGTAGGATTTTGAATTAGACTTTAACTTAATTTAATTACATATTATCATAATAATTAATTAATAATTAAACTTAATAAAATTTAATCATAACTCAGAATTCAAATACTATAACAATTATTAGAAATCCTTTTGGAATTAATTATATCTATTTAGAATAAATTATTTCTATATAGAATTATTAGAGTAGAGTAGTCATTCGATTGTATTAAGTAAAAATTTTACGGAATTATATGCTTAATTATTTTATTTCTTTAAGTTTTTATGGTTCCTTATGGAATTCTAAAGATATAAAGGAATCTCTAATCTTAATAAAGATAATTGAATTCTGAACTTAGGTTATAAGTCTGGTATATTTTTAACTTTCATTAATATTTTATCATAAGCATATTTAATATAATGAGTTAACTATTAGATTTATTTATTCTTAATATAATATAATTACAAAAATCCTATGACCGTCGCCACTTTTCTAAAATGTGTGAACGCCTGGTAATTTAATCAAAAATAACTCTAATATAAATATTTAAATATTTAAGGCGCAAGCTGCAGGAGCTGAACTTAAAAATATTTAAAATATTTTGGTTTTCATATTTCAAATAGATCAGTAAGCTAAAGAGTCATGCCTAATGTAAAAATGCAATTGATAATAATAAAGTAGACCAGGCATGGCCTTAATATGAACTTGGACTTTGTAATAAAGTAGGAGATATAATTAAAGCTTACTGGAAAAACTAAAAAGTAACAAATAGTCTCATGTTCAGCCCATAGAGAGATGAAATAGTATGGTCAAGAATTGTTGATTTTATTTATCATATATTTAACGGTTAATACAACATCACGTATTTCGTACTAAGAGGGAAACTGATGTTCCTAAAGATGAACTTAAAGAGAATGTAGTCAGTGAAGATAAAGTAAGACCTATCACATCATGACTGCAATAACAAAAATCATTGAGTTAGTCTGATCTCACCTACTGATAGGGCATCATTCTATTGCAATTGATCTTAAGAGCAGACTCGACAAAGTCTACAAACAGTAATTATTAGACATCATTTATGATTAGTGTATCAATGAAGATGATAAACTAGCCTAGCACCAGGAAACGTCAGACTAGGACTAAGATATCTAAATGAAATCATAAAACCATAAATACCTATGAAAAAAATAAAGTAGATAATATTAAATTAGAAAGAAATCAAAACATGGCAGAGTTAATTGATGAAGAACAAATATAGAAATGAAGCTTGACAGAGTTTCAGGGAATCAAAAGGATTGTAAATGAATCAGACAATGTTGTAGTTTGAATATTTTAGTTATACATTCACACTTTATGAACGATTATATTGTTAAGAGTGTAATGCCTTAGCTCACCTACATTATAACTTACTTTAGCTTAAAATTATACCTTACAAATTAGTTTAATTACTAAATTAATTGATAAATGAAAAAAAAGATCGTTTTATTTTGGGAATTATGGTAATTATATTAAAACCAAATACGAAGTAGAAAGTATATTCAAGCAACAAATGTCCTATCTTTATAAATATAAGTAAAGATAGTGAAAGCATTATTGATAAAATATAAAACAATTAGTGAAAAGGTAAATAAACATTCAAAATAACCGCCCAATATTATTTATTGTAAATTTAAATGTATAGATTTTAGCTTATTATGTATAACAAACCTCATAGTATGGCTAAAGTAGTATTCACAGATTGTCTGAACTAACTTTAACAATTTTAGTAATTAATGGGATAAACCAGAAAAATAATATAATAACACGAGATTATGGTATTTAATTTAAAATATCAGAAAATTAAGGACTTACTTAAGTATTATTCAAAAGAAGAAAATTGATATTAAAATAAAATTGGTTTTTGTGATTTATTAAAATCCTATTCAATTTTAATTACAAGTTAATAAATTAAAAATAAACTCTGTTTTCTGATTAATATTAGTAATTTTACATTTTCATTAATTCATGATCGATACTTACAATAATTGCTTATGTATAATTATATTTATTTACTAAAGCTTGTTCTATTGTCCTATTTTAAACATATTTAAAATATTAATCACTAGAAATCAAATAAAATCTATATGTTTATAGAGCAATATTCCTTTCTTTATGCTAATTTAGTCGTTCTATAATTTTAAAAGTATAAAATCTCAATTCTTTTTAACTTTCAGATCTTCATTAAGTTTTAATTGTTTTAATTAATTAAAGATACCATTTAATCTTAACAGTAACTCATATACTGATATCATGGTTTACTCGAATTTAAACGAGGAGAGTGCACTTGGTTGTAATGAAACAAATAAAGATGATGGTGATGAAGCTGGTGATGTTGATATTTTAATGCTTAGTTTCGAGATTGATTTGATTTATACAGGGAAATTTATCTATTTTATTCATCAGAAAATGATTTAGTATCTCCAAATAATTATAAATTATTGTAATAAACAATTTGGGGGAGGAAGTTTCCTGTCAAGGTATTTGATAAAATGAATTTTTTGGGGAAGTTTCCTGTCAAGAATTTTTTTATTTATTTTTTCTTTCTGGAATTATTTTTTTGACAACTATCAACACCTATATGATTTTCACATATTTTTTATTTAACCATTTAACATACAACTAATGAAATATTATAAGATTTACTTTATATAATATAACATATTATTTGTCATTAGTTTTTCAAAACTTTTAGTAAGAATTTTAGAATTATAATAAATATATCGTCCTATATCTCGAGTTATTAAAATATAGTTGCGATCTATCTATTTAGCTCTTAATAAATGATTAACTTATCCTTAAGCCATTTAATTGAGTATAAAAATATTAATTGAAATATTTTAGATATAATAAATAAAAATTATATATAAAAATTTTACGTTGCAGAAAACTTCCTCCCCCCAACAATTTATAAACTTTTAATAATTGAGGCAGTTGTTTCAACACTGTTAGTTGTTCAGCTTAATTAGCATAAAAATTCATCTAAAGAGTTTGAACAGGCAGAAAGTTATTTTGAATTTATTAATAGACATCTTTGACAAAGTACTACTGAAATGAGAGAGCAGGCAAGTCTTAGACAACATCGTACATTATTTATATAAACTAATGTAGTTCTTGCTAGCCCAAACAGAATCATATCAGCAATTATTTCTATCAACCCCATTTATTTAAATGGTTTATACAACCTCAACTATTCTGATTGAAATGTTTAATTTTTGTGAAAGTTAAAATGTTACATTTTCTATTATAATATTATAGACAAATGAAGAGTTTAATTGCTAATCTAGTCGAGTTAGTTTTTTGTAAATCTTCCAGTAATCCTGAATCTACTACCAAAGCGGAGTAAGAAACCTCAATTGCTACTTTGATGCATCAGTTAAGGTTAAAGTTGAATTGTTTACACCAATAGCTTTCCGAATCTAAAACCAATTCCTTAGAAATTGAAATTAATCATATAAATAAATAATTATAATTAAGTTTTACATAGCTCAATTTAAAAGTGATAATTGAAAAATAAAGCCCCTGTATAAATAAAAACGTTTACATTCTTCATTAATGAGCATCAGATAGATTTAAATTAGAATAAATGAATCAAATCAATATTACAGAGGAAGCACAGTGCAGTAAGTTGAGGCAAGAAATGTTTAAATAATTAATGGATGTAATAAAAATAATATTAAAAGGTAAAATGTTGATTAATAATATCATATGATAACCTCAGTTATTTACATTTTCTCCTAGTTTTAAAATTGAAGTACATGTATAAAAATAATTTTAATTCTTTAATTGAGTTCGGTAACTATATCACAGCAGACTAAACAAAATATAAAATATAGATTCATCTAAGTGCAAACATTTTATGTTTAATACAGTATATTTATAGTCTTATTTATCTGAAAAGAGATTCAATAAATTTATGAATGAAATGCTTGAATAATTTAATAATTAATTTTTGGCAATAATCAATTCATATAATCATATATATTCTTTTCAATAATATAATAGAGTAATAGACTAAGATTTCTTATTGAATTTTATGATATTTTAATGTATCATTAATTATTTTATCCATATTCTGCTATAATTTCTTTATCTTAATATTAAGACTATTATATCTTTATTCTCCTTATTCATCTTTTTAATCCTTGGAACTCGTATAATAACATTCTTTTTTAAAATGTATATCTTGCAGTATATGATATAAATATAAATCAACTATATATATTTTATGTTACTGAATCAAACAATAAAGATATCTTGCTACTATAATAATACATCTTTGTTGTCAACTTATTATTTTAGAATTTATTTATAAATATATTACGATTATTTGTTGTTGAATAAAATAAGTTGTTTAAATAAATTAATAATCAAAATGAAATTGCAATTTAGACTGCTTATTATGCTTCATAGAAACTAATATATAATCTAATCTGTAAACTTGCATTTAACTTAATTCTTGTAGCTTAGTTAGTTAGTCAGTTAGTAACTTACGGTTAATTAAATATACGAAATACAAACAACTTCGCATATATAGATGTGGCTACTGTAAACTATTCTAAATGTAAGGTGCAAGTCGATGCAGTTCTACGATCATTCACTTCCGAATCTTTTGTTCCAGTTCTTCTTAGTTGTCTATAGCAAATTACTCCTTTCTAGTATCTTCGTCTGCATCTCCTGTTGCTTCTCTTGGTTTAGTTTTGTCGATCTCTAGTTCATCGGCTACCTCTTGCTTTTCTTCATTCATTGGTGGATGACTTGATTTGTCGCTAAATAGCACATTCTCCAACTCTGAAATGCTCTCATTCAGTTCATTGGTGTTGCTCTCGAACTTATCAAATTATTATTCTAGATTTAACTGCCACTCATTTCTTAAGGTTATTTCTTCCCATCTCTCTTCTTAATGGCTTTGTCTAGCATTTATCAAAGTTTTTTTGAATAAGTGAATTACAGAAATAAGCATTTTGTACATTTAGTAATTATTTATTCAATTAGAAAGCATCTAAATTAGTAGAATCTCAAATTCAAAAAATAAGTGAATAACAGTATCTGTAATAAGATTTATAATACCATATTCATATATTAACTTTTATTTAAAAAGTTATTTAATTTTGACATATTTCTGATCTAGATATTGATGGAGTAATAGAATCCTGTATTTCATTAAATTTTATACCTAACACATATATTTCAAAAATTACTAAGATTAATTTAATACCAATCAGAATTATTGATAATGAACAGATGTTTATAATTATTCCATTGATAAAAATTAGATATATATCAACAAGTTAAACTTATGATCATATATTGCTATGAATTACAATAAATAAATAAATAAATAAATAATGATATAATGACATTAAACATTTCTAAAAGTGGGGCAAAAATATCTTATTTTTCTTACTCTGCCCCACTTTAATTTGGCATTATAATTTTTTAATTAAAGATTATAAACAAATACATACATATATAAGTTTTGAATATTTATTTCTACAATTACAAAAATCAAAAAAATCTTGATAATTCTCTGATCCCATCTCCAATTTTACTTTGTCCCAGATAAGCGAGCTCTTCTGTTTCATATTCTTCTCAGCTTCCTCTTCTTAGATAATGAGTCCTTATTTTCAAATCTTCATCTTGTCATACCCGATTTCAGGTTAAAAATCAAATAGTAACTTTGCATGTTTAACCAGTCCTTGGAGAATATCTGGTATATTGGTTCTCCAGTGATTTCTAATGCTTGGTTTGTGATCAGAAGGGCTAATATCCCACAATATTTAGGGTAAGTTACCTAGTTTATATCCTGTTAGTTCTCAAAGCTCACCACTTTGTATGATGGTCCAATAATCCCCTCCATCAGTTCGTTTATCTGATTCAAATATTTCTAGATTAACACCAAATTGCCTTTTTACCTTCTTGAATCATAAATCTCCAGCTTCTTAGATCCTTTATCGATCTTTAATACTACCCAGTTTTGGCTGTTTTACTCGATGCTTATACAGACCTATGGTAAGATAGCACTTTAAAGTCATCATAGTTTCTCCAGTATTTGCTAATATCAATCTTCCAGTTGGTCTAGCCTATATATATCTCCATTTGGCGTACTCCATTGTCATCCATGACCACTGGTGGTTTAATTAAACACTTAGTTTTTGTGTGTAAACTGTTCCTCTTCCACTAAACTTAGACTATTTTCCATTGTTCTTGGATATGATTGCCTGGAATTAAATCTGAATTATCCCATTCTTGGTTAATCTTTCTCTAGCTCCTCTCTTCTTAGCGTTGTCCCTATCTGTGAATCTTCTAACTAACGCCAATTAAACTTTCGATCTGTTACTTTGGCAACACAATAGTTATCATTCTTGAAGTCATTGGTTTCCACTCTTTCTTGACATGGATTATCTTGTCAAATCTTTGGCAATTTACTTCAGTGAGATCGATGATGTGCTTAAGCTTCATTGGGTCTCCTTGAATGCATTTTGACCCATCCTCATGCTTGTCGAATTATTCCCTTTGCCTCTGAGACTGATTCATCTTCTTGCTAGGATTAGAGCTCCCTATCCTGAGTCTGCTCTTGAATCCCATTTGTCTGTTCAGAAAACCTTGAATTATTTTTCTCCTCCAATTCTGATGAACTCCTGGTCTCTACTCCTGTCTCTATTACTCTGCTTTATCTCAGAAACCTTCTCCCAGAATTGCCTCTTCTCTTGTCTGCTCTTCTATTAATTATCGTTGAGTGAGTTGTTTGAACTTATGCTATATGATCCATTCTTTTGCTTACTGAATTTTGATTCCTCTATCTAGTCTTTGTTTAGTTTTTGAAGTTCTTTTTAATTAATAATTCTTTATTTTAATTCTCAGATTTTACATCTATCTATACTCCTGGGGTTTCTTTTGTTTAAATGTACAAGTAGATCGAACTTATTGTAATTTCTCTTCATTCT
>ARYC01013932.1:0-10822 GCA_000711775.1 Oxytricha trifallax
TATATATATATATAATTAGAATCATACTTATTTAATTAAGTAGTCTTACAAATAATTTCAAAAGAATAATTTAATTTTTAAATTAATTTAGCTAAAATTTTTAAAACTAAACATTTTTAATCAACCTTAAGCGTTTTCATAAAATATTTAGGTTGTTTTTAATACACATTATTGATGTAGATTGAGGTATTAAAAAATATAATATTTAAACTAAGAATAAAATACTCAAAAGAGCTGTGAATTTTAAATTCTATATTTACTTATATTTGCTCTTTTATAAATTAAATCATTAAGAATATTTAAATATTTAATATAACAAAATCATATATGACAAAGAAAGAGTTAACAATATTATTAATATTTCTAGTAATAATCTTAGAAAAAAGTAAAAATAATTGTAAGAATTAAAAAGAATTTTATTCTTTTGTTAATGAGTAATTAATTAAATGCTTCAATTTATTAAATCGCCGTAATTATAAAAACTTAAATCCATAAGAAGGATTACAAGGCTCAATTTTATATGAATAGTTTGGTTCTCAAATGATTATGAAATATTAAAAAATTCAAATAAAATCGTTTTGTCTAATATTGAAAAGGAAATGAAAGGTATTACAGCAACTCTCTCATCTCTCTTTTTATGCATTACTAATAGTTTGTATGTATGGTTTTCGTCTTCTCACTTTCGAAGGCTATGGACCACGTTCATCCTAATTTTTAATAATTATGAAACTAAATTCACGCAAGGTAGCAGCTAATCAATTTCAAGGAAATCCTAGGGCTCAATCCCTCTCAAAGAGTATGGAATTTATCAGATTGAACACCGTCGACGGGCCTCTTATACTCTGAAAATCTAGCAATTTGGCCTTCCTTCTGTAGGTCCTGGTGTATGAGAAAGCTCTATTAGAAAATCCTTGATGGGATAGGTATCACCTAACAATCAAATTTAAAGTTTAATATTTTTATACAAATTTCCAAATTTCCAAATTATTAATATCAACAAATATCTTTTATTTCATTAGATATTACTAATATTCATAATAAACATCTATACATTTTTATAAATTAGATATTTAATTTTCAAATATCTTCTATTAAAAAATACATTTATATATTAATTAAATTAAATTTCATTTAAAATAGGGAGATAGAAATAAGATTTAAATATTACGATACCACATTTCATTATATCATTGAAATATTCAAAATATTTATGGGAAATGATTAAAAATTATTTATCTTTAAATATATATGCAAATGAAATAATCTAGATTATAATAATTAGGAATTTAACTTTTTATTAAGCTCAATTAATATTTATACTCAGTTTAAAAATAATACTTATCATATGTTCTGACCAAGATTAATTCCCCCACTCAACAAATACCCTAAGACTTTATGTGATTATTTTTATTTAAAAATTTATATATTTTTTTTAAATCTTGTATTCATAGATTTTTATAATACCTACAACTATTTTAAACCAATTTACAATTAACTTTTTTAAAATAATTAATATAATAATTTTCTTAAATTTTCTATAAACTTTTTATCATAAAAAAATAGAAAATTCTTCAAGATTTTTAATTTAATGATAAAAAAGTTTCAGTGTAATTTGCTTAAAATAAGTGTTTGTATTTTTTGAAGGAAAAAAATATATTAAACATTAAAAGAAAATAAAGATTTTTATAAAAATCATAAAAATTGGGGGATGGTAGTTGCAAAGCAATTTTTCATCATATATTTTGTTATTTATTCTATACGGAATAATTTAAATCTTCATCATCAGTAAATTTGGGGATTCCCAAAGAAAATAAAATAATAAATTTATGAGCAATCTAGTATAATAAAATATCTATAAATTTCTTAATTTTAAAGCAATTTTTAACGTCAAATGTTTAAGTGCTAATGTATTTGTAAATTTGAATATTAAAATTTTCTCATAATAATATTTGACTCTAGAAAATATTGTAAATTAGTTTTTTAAGTTCTTTAATTATACAATTTATCAATCACCAAAATTGGTAAAATAATTATTTCTAGTAACATGAATCCCCCTCATTCTTCTAAAATACTTCCCGCCCATAAACTCTATTAATTCTTAATCTTTTTCAGACTGCTATTAATTGCATAATTGTTAATCTTAGTTATAGGTGGGTTGTTCGATAATTCTTTGCGACAATTATCTTGATTCCTTCATTTATTAGACCATCCTCATCTAGAAATTCTGATTGAAATTATTGCTAACAGAAGGAAACATTCTACTTAAAGTATCTGATAGATTACCGGTATCTCCTGTAAATTAACGAGTCGGCTTCATGGGGACTACAAATTTCTTAGAAAAAAGATTAGCATGGAAGGGGATATCGGGATTGGCCAGAGTCCACATTTCAAGTTTGTAATAATTCAAATTAGATTTTTGCAATACTAAGGACTTTCAGGTAAAGAAGAGAATTTTAGATTAACTGATATGAGGTCACACCCCTAAAGTGGGTAGATCAAACTGATATAATTATTAGCTGTTTAAAATAATTCATTTCAGATTTAGATAGGAATAGAAATAAGATGATGCTTGGATCTCAATATATACAATGAGAACTAACGGTAGTGATAAATAAGATACTTTATCACTTTTTTGCATGGTTATTGAGATTAACACAGTGGGAGGACAGAGATTTCATTCTTTGAAGAGAGAAAATAAGAAGGAAATTTCTTGATTTCCTTTCAAAATTTTAAACCTTACAAATTGATTCTCTTAATAATAACTCTGTGCAAAACTCATCTTGATAAAGTGAGGTTTTTAAAAGTGAGTATTAGTTTTCACATGAATATTAGTTTTAGGAAAGCACCTTCAAATTACTCTGAAAATATAACACATAAATTATTGGTAAATTAATTGGTTTTTTATAAATTAACTAATACTACATTCTATATTTAGAAAAAAATTGTTTATTAAAAATTCTCAGCTTCCTTAATTTCTGATAACATCTAAACTTCCTACTGAATCTTATAACCGTTTTCATAAGTTAAATCAAGCAAATTATTAGGTTAATTAAGGTGATTATTGCAGAAATATAATATATTAAATTATAAATATTATTAGTCTTTAACGTCTGATATATTATCCTTATATAACTAGTATAAAAAGAAAACGTGTTGCTATTATTCTTTATTTCAGACCAAAATAATTTTAAATATAGCCCTCTTTAATAAAATGTAGATTAAAATGTTTTTTTTAAAAAAGTATGGAAAATATAAGATTATCTCGAATATATTTCTTTAATTCCATTTTATTCCAAAATTAGTAAATATTGAGTTCTTTAGCAAAGTTAAACTCTCATAATATTGAAATCAAAAGTAGTACGGCCCAACCAACATCATAACGAAGATAAGGATCTTAGTTTGCGTCAGTGTAGATTATCAATATTTAGGAATTTATTAAAACCAATGTTTCATTCATTATTTCAATATAGTTTATTTTTTTATTTATACTTGAATTTTATAAATAAATTCAAGTATAAATTAAATTAATTAGCTTAATTCAAAATAAAATAATGTCTTTAAAATATTAGATATTTGTGTAAAAGAAATTCTGTAAACAGATTCACAATACCTTTAAAATATTAAGAATAATGAAGTTTATGAAACTTAATTAAATTGAATTTAAAATTTTAGAAATAATAATTTTAACAGTAGTTTAAATAATCATAGTAAAAAGAAATAAAGGAATTTTTAGGGAATAGAAACACTTAGACCTGAAAAAAATATTAAGCTAAGTGAAACACAATTTTATTAATTTACTTTATCTTTAGTTTGTCATTTTGTCTTCTAATGGTTTAGCATGCAGCAAGTACGATACTTATAGCAATGTCTAAATCTAAAATACAGTTATTTAAAGATAAGCTTAGTCTCTCAAATACATCATCGACAAAACATATGTGAATCTTCTTATGAAGAAAAACACAAAGTATAATTTTGAGAGGGTGCTTCTTAAACTTAAATTCTCGAAGAATTAGCAAAATTAGTATAATAATAGGCAAATATTTAATTTAATAAACTTTTGGATATGTTTTAAATTATTGTTAAAAGAATATAAGAAGTTTTACCGCAAAATTTATATTTCTGTTATGGTGTAAAATGACATGATTATATAAATATTGACAAAATTATACAGTTTTTATTTTTCAAAAATTAAAGTAAGACATTTTGTATTTTAAATTAAAATTTTTTTAAGTAAGTTTATTAAGAATCATTATCTTTACTTAATGACTACTAAAATAGTATTTTTATTAATTCTAACTTTTTTAGTGCTTACTTTTATAAATGATATTTAGAAGAATAATTTATGTATATACTTATTTTTTTTTGTTCATAGAAAAGCAGTTTTATATATAAATTCTTTGGCATTAAAATGTACAGAAAATGATTAAATTAAAACATTCACTCCTTTTATTATATTTATTTAGCTAAATGTTCTTATTGATGATTTCTGCTTATCTAAAGTTTTTGCTTAGAGTAAATACAAACTTAATAAAATTGGAATCGTTACAGCAAGTCCCTAATATTACTTATAGAAGTACAAAGTTATTTGACAAAATCTTATTAACTATTACAATAGTTTATTTCATGCGTCAGTAATTATTTAAATTTTTAAAGAAAGTTAATGATTTAAATTTAAATTCATTTAAAATGATAAATTAATTTCGTGATGGAATTTAGGAAAATTATATGTGATTCCTAAATCATTTTTTTTCATGCTAAATATAAAGAAAATTAATATATAACTCTTGTAATTATCTTTATTATTAATTTCCATATTTAATAATTAATAATGAGTCAAGCGAATTGATTTCTTACTGTAAATAATAGAGCTAATATAGAGGACAATCCTTCTCCGTAAGATCCTTTTAAACTGAGGAAGTGAATGTTAATCAAGGAGCTCAAAGCAATGTTAAGATAAGATTCTATAAATAATCTTATTGGAAAACTAAACACAAATAGCCTTTGAAGGAAACTTGCCAATTTTTTAAATCTATAAAACCTTTAAATTAATGATTCTTACTTTGGAATAAAAATTGAAAATACCATGAAGATCAAAGCAAATATCACTAAAAGAGGGGACATAAATCACAATTACTAATATATCATAAAATTAATACGTCGTTGATAATAATAAATATATCAATAATTAACGAAGCTTAAAAGTATACTATCCAGCTAAATTAAAAGCACTCAGTTCATTAAATTCAAATTGAAATTTCTATAATATCAATATGATTAAATAAACCAATTAGATTAGTATAATTTTTAGTTTGTAAAACCACAAATAATGAAAATTTTCTCAAAATTATTAACAATAATACTCCAATTATAAGACAATAATATAAAACCACTTCAGTAGTTTAGATTTTAATCGTCGAGGAGACGAGCAATTAATGCTTAATTATAAGTGTTTTATTAGAGTTTACGTAAGCTTTAAAAGTTTTGATAACAGAAATTCATGTAAATATATTTATTTCAGAAAATATAAGTGTCCACCCATAGGTACCCCTCCCCAACCACTTAACCAAGATAACAACCTCCCCCCCCCCTCAAAACTAAAGCCTCTAAATACCTAATTTAATATTTTTAAAAATCATATCCCCAAAGTCTGAATAGACTTCCTTCATGACATTTCTATATCATAACAACATTTATAAATATAAAATGATAAATATTTTTTTAGTTTTATTTTCATTTAATTACTATTTTGATGTTATTTTTATATTTTTAATTACTCTCACTTTGTCCGTATACTTTTTTAGAGATATACTCCCATAGGAAAATATATTCGGATCAATTTAATTTGACATTTAATTTAAATTTGTTTTTATCAATTGGCTAATACATAGAAATTTTATTTTACAATATTTATTTATTAAATCTTCTTCATTCGACATTACAAAAATGAATAATTTCAAAAAATTTAAATTATTTATTTATAATTCAATGAACTGTCCTTGGAAAATTCTAAATTAAAAATATATTCTCAATAAAATTGTTAATCAAAATGTGAATTGATTTATAAAAATAATTTATTGTCATAAAAATTGTAATACTTTGCTTTATTGATAATTAGTTTAGAAATTAAATTTTGATTTATAATTTTATCGAGAATATATTTTTAATATAGAGTTGTTAAAGAACAGTTCATTGAATTATTTTTAAATAATTTAAATTTTATGAAATTATTCTTTAGTTTTTCAAATAAAGAAGATTTAAATAATAGTTTTTCTATCTTAGGAACTGGGTTAATGATATTTAAAAATCATATAAAAGCGTTTGAGGGAAAAGGTTATGAGGCGGGGTCTAAGTCAGAACACATATTATTGCCTCAAATTTAAATAATAAATTTATTAGAGAGAACGATCATATTTTCATTCGCATGGCTTCCTAAAATTGGCTTAAAAAGGTTTCTTATTAATATTGTTAGTAATCTATGTATGTTCTAACCGAAATACCCCCCTTCCCTTTATAATACCGAAATTCATATAAAGTTTTTATCCTCAAGGACTGAATTTAGTTCATTCATGCCATTTTTGGTAATATTATATTTAGACTATTATTTTTTATTGTTTAATTTGACTTTACCATCCCCGTCAATTTCTATTTATATATATATATATATATAAATCCATAAAAAATATATTTATAATTAATATTTTAAAAATTTAAATCTCTCAAATCATCTTCCTTCGATATAATTCAAAAAAATAATGGGATCTGATTTTTATTTTTTAAAAAAAATATAACTTTTAATGATGTGAAGGGGGTGAGTTGGGAAGTGGTGGTATGGTTAGGAGTGGGGAGAGGTATCTCGGTTAGAACATAATTATTTAATATATTTTCAATAAATAAAAACTTATTGCGAGCATATTTTATTGGAGTTTAAGCAATATGAAAGTATTAAATCCCATGTTTTGGATTGCTAAGCTTGAATCATACCCAAAATTCCTAAAATTTTCATCGTAAGAGGGATAGTCTTCTTTTATATCGAAAGAATCCTAAATCAAAGCTGATGAGAAAAGGTAATCGAACTTAAGGGACCCCACCACAAGTAAAAAGAAGTAGTATAAATTAGCCGGCACATTAATTTACAGAAGCGGTAGATGCGATATAATTTACTGTGTATTTACAAAACTCCAGAAGATTTGTAGTGATTATGAAATTAAAATTTGTGCTCCTGCTTATGTGACAATTAGTGAAGACAATGTCGAATTAAATACTTGTGAGAATAACTTTAAGAACTCACTGTCACTTTCAAAAATTTAAGGAGGCATCTTTGCTTAAATTGCTACTGAGTTATTTGTTTTAAGATTTACAAATAAGCTTGGGTTGAGCAGAATAATCTACAAGAATGTTCCAGCTTGATCTTAAGAAATTAACAATGGATTATTAAAGGAAATCTTTAATTAAAGTGAGTAATTTTGTAAATCTGTGATAGTCCAGCTAAAATCTTTTATCAAGGGATCATCAAATTTAATTGCTATAGCTTTTTAAATTTCCTATGTAGCATTTGTGATGTTTGTTAGATTTAGACTCTTCTCAAAATTAATTTTAACAATTCCTTCAGGAGAAATGGTTTAAACTTTAACTCCTTAATCAGAATTAAAAGAAAATACTTAAGGTTTTGTTGACGAAGATACGTTTACTTATTGAACATAATCATTTTACATTTAGTAGGGATCTTAAATTTTACAGATTATATATTAATATTATAATGTATTACAAATTAAGATGTAGATTAATTTATAAATTATTAGTCGAATAATTTTTATCGAAAAATAATTAAACTGATACTTTTAATATAAAAAATAATTCTGTATTAAACCTTCAAAAGAATAATTAAAAGTTGAATTTAAATCAATAATAAATTTATGAAATTTTTTAATGAGAGTAAAAATAATTTTATCTACCCATTTAGCCAAATGGAGATTGCATTATACTAACAGTAAGCCTATACTTTGTCGTCTTTGGAGTAGGTTTATGATCATCCGTAAGAGAGATTATCATTTCTATGTCTCCTAATTCTGGAAATCCAGCGCTAAATACTATAAACTTATTGTCCTTAATTCTGAAGAAATTCCTGTGCTTCTCTGCAGTTTGAAGGGATACTGATACCTTGTCTGTAGGGTTAATATCATAGTAATCATAAAATATAATATTTATTAATCAGGGAGAGTGAAAGTTGCCGCTGACCCTGCTCTAATAGTCCATTTATTGATAAGATTCTAAAGGAACTCAGGGGCGTAGTTAGGCTGATAATCCGTTGTATTCTAATCCCATATTATATAGAATAATTTTTAAAGATAAAATCAATATTCCCACAAGATCGTTAGTATAAACTTGATTTTTTAAAAATATAATAAAATGGAAATTAAAAAAACAAACATTAATTTCAATTTTAGCCATTAAATAAACAAATTACTTTTAAATTAAAAATAAAGGAATAAAAATTAAGTCATATCTTATTTTAAATATAAAAAACAGAAAACAAAGATAAAAATGAATAGTAAAAGTTATAATAACTGCCTATAGATTAATTAATATAATTGAAAAATGAAAGCCCTTCTGCTATTTTGAAACATTTTATTTCATTTTAATTTCAATTAACGTAGATATTATTATATTCCGTTGTCTGATTAATTAAATAATCAATAAATATAAAAAATTTATGATTCATGATCATATTCATAAGTCTCTTTTAAATAAATACATACATTTTAAGTGTTAAAATTGTATTTGTTTTATTTTAGTTTTAATTAGCTACTGAATCTTCAATATTGTTAAACTTATTTTATTCAGTAAATAATAATTTACAAATATATGAATTTAAATATATACATAAATGAAAATTAAATTTCATTTATTATATTACTTAATATTTGTGATTAAAAATTTTTTTTAAAGTATTTTTATAGAAATTTTGATTATAAGGCATGTTATTTGCTAAATTTACTTGTTTTAAGAATTTTTATTTTTTTAATTTTAATTTATTTATAATAATGGTTAATTCTTTGACAATTTCTACTGTAAAATCTTTTGAATTCATAAAACCATCAGGGATTATGCATTTAAACTTTAAGAGTGTTTATTATTAATATGCGATCAATTAAATCTTATTAAATTATAGAATACAATTTATTAATTAAGCTTAATTCAATTAAAAAGTAAGTCAATAAAAAAAATAGATTAAATCTTATATCTTTATTTAGTGCTTAAAAATTTATTCTTGCAAAATTATTTAAAGATCACTTTGTTTCATCTATGACTTTAAATTTTACAATGAATAAAGTTTAGTGATTGACTGATTTGTTTGTTTGTTTTTTTTAAGTATTATAGTGATTAAATGTATGATAGAAAATAAGAGAAAGATATTTTGATTGTTATTTATTATTATTAAATATCTAATGTACTGGTTTTAGAATTGAATCCAAAAATTTTTATATGAATATATTAAGGTAAAACCTTTGTAGCTTAAGAAAATAAATTGATTACTCAAGATTTATGAATTCTTAAATAGAGAAAAAAATTCATAAAAGTCTTAAACAAGGAAAATAAATAAAAGTTAAAGATTTTGAAATTTAAATATATTGTGAAGTATATTACAGATATACGCACGATATTCTGGCAGTAGAGCGAAACTTCGCTCAATCTTAATTAAAAAGAGGGTGGAAATCAAAAAGTGGTTTCCCGTTTAGTAAGCTAACTTTTTCGAGATGCACCTAGGAAGGCGTCATTTTTTATAATTATAAGTATACATAACAAACGAACTTGTAATAGCTTAATTTATCTGCATATTTCAAAGTACCTATAGCTAAAGTTAATTAAACTTTTATATAAAAATGCTCAAGCTTCAACCTTTTATAAGGTTGAAGCTTGAGCTTTATATTAGTACAATATTGTTTAATATTAGAAAAAATAATTACTCATCAAGTTATTTTTTAAGTAATATAGTACAATTTTCATATATAATTATTAATTTTTTATAGAACTGTATATTGATCCATTTGGACTTTTAGGGTGCTCTTAATTAATCTTGAATCAAAATTAATGGATGTAAAGTAGTCAAAATAAAGATATCGAACATTATTCTAAATCATATTAGATTAGTTTTAATTCCAATTAGATTTACAGACTTTTTATTAAAAGATGTTCACGCATATCAAAATTATTGTCAAGCTTCAAATTTTTAAAATGTTGAAGTTTGATGACAATAACAATAAATAAAAATGATCTTAAATTAAATATATATAATTAAATTATTAATATTTAAATTTATTTTAAAAATAGAGGGTTAAAGTTGTTTTTACTTTATCTTCAACTTCTCCTACAGTTAAAAATCTATATTGAATGGCTATTTGTAATTTAGAGCGAAACTTCTCTTGAATCGATTGGAGCGAAGTTTCGCTCTACTGCCAGAATATCGTGCGTATATCTGTAATATGCTTCACAATATATTTAAATTTCAAAATCTTTAACTTTTATTTATTTTCCTTGTTTAAGACTTTTTATGAATTTTTTTCTATATTTAAGAATTCATAAATCTTGGTTAATCAATTCATTTCCTTACGCTACAAAGATTTTACCTTAATATATTCATATAAAAATGGTTGCAACTGCAAAAAATAATTTTATATTAAAAATCTACTTAAAAATAAATTTAAGAAAATTATTAATGGTTTTTTGAAATTATATTATAAAGTATAAAAAATATTTAATTATTATATACAATTTTCGGGGGGGAAAGTTTCCTGCACTCGAGGAAGTTTCCTGCACTTTTTTT
>ARYC01013937.1:0-14294 GCA_000711775.1 Oxytricha trifallax
AATAGTAAAGTTGGTCATATTTACAGTTGATAGAGAATTTTGTCACTGTATAGAAGTTCCGAATGACTCATATCGATTTTGACAAAAAAACCTAATAAAAGTGACAATTTCGTAATAATAAGTAGCAGTTTGGCCACTTTTCGCATATAAGACAAAACGCATAGTAAATGAGCAGTAATAATATTATTAATTAAATTTGTATTTTAATTTTCACAATTCCCCGATTCGAATGTATTTTATCAATAGTGTTGTAATTTGTAGAGGCAACAATTAAAACTGGTGAAACAGCAATTTATTCCTGTATAATTTCCTTCAATTTTGACAAGTAATCTGATTGATTTGAATTGATCAGCAAGTCTGGCAGCTATGTTTTCTTGTCTCCTTGTAATTTATCAAGAGTAGGGAATACTACAGGCGTGCTTTGCAAAGCTAGTTTAAGACAATTTTCTTCTGTTTATGAAAGATGACTTCCTGAAAAACCAACAATACTATTAGCTTGTCTAAAAAGTTCAGTTGATTAATAATGTTTCAGTTGAACCATCGAATAGAATCCAATCGTATTCATCAACTATAGCGATGCTCTAGTTCCACACACTCACGAATTTAGAGTTTTTCATTTGTTTCTTTGGTTGTGGCTGAGTATAGAAATAAATGCTAGTGCTTTAAGCAACTAAGTTTAAGTTAGTATTAAGGGACATTGTGTTGATAACTTTTTAGTATTTCCTGAAATCTCTCTGCACTAAGTGTTCATTTTTACCAACTATGAATACGGATAGCTAGGTTTTCATAGCTATAAGGATGGCTAATGCAAACCAAATTAAAGTCTTGCCATTCTCAATTCCAAAATGAATTAAATGGTTAGCTTGCAAGTTATTACAAATATAGTTGATGCATAAAACTTGAGAACTATATAACTTGAATTCAAGATTTTGCTAAAGTTTATCTAAATCTTCACTGACACTAAGCCTTTCAATTTAAGGCTTTTAATTGAAAACCCTTGCTAGTTAGTGCATTAAGTTTGCGCTCTCAAAGATTAATAGTAGTTCTGCCACATTTTAATCAGAGAATTCTTCAATATTTCGAGGTAGTCACAAAATTCTTTGAATTTCAGAGCAGTCACCATTTAAAAAATTTTCAATAATATTGCTTGTGAGGCTTACATTCTTTTCTACTTAAGCTTCTATTATTTGCTGCTGAAGCTTTTTAATTTACTCAATCTTGCCAACTCACTGCACGTCTCTGCTCTGCAGTCTTTATGCAAGGCCTTTCATAAAATAAAGCATAGTGCTTTGATCAATAACTTCTTACTTCTGTAAGAATGTAGCCCTTGTTAATGAAATATAATCTTTCAAAGACTCAGTAGTTTGTGAACAGCTAAGGGCACAAATTCTTACGAAAGACTCTGTATACTCAACTGGAATATCTCTGATCAAATGCAAGCCACAGTCTTGCTTGAGTATAGTGATTTATGGCACATTCAATATAAAAAATGAAGCAGGTATAAGTCTCTATACTTGAGAATCAATTTAGAATAATTACCAGGTATCACGCATAAGTTAAATTACATAAGGGTTGGTATCATCCAGTTTTTTTACTGAATCAAACTATTTTTGTAAAGGCTGAAACTGAATTGATGAATACATAGTTAGCCAAGCCTAGTGCTTGCCTTGCATAAGGTGAGCGTATTAGTAAGAGTATTGATTCTTGTATAAGGGAGTCTTCAACTTGCACTTATTAACCAGTATAATAACCCAAAGAGGCTAAAAAGATACGAGGCTTGGAATCTTGATCTAAATTTTAATTGCTTTATATTAAATTTACAAGCAAAGAGAACAGGTTGTAGTTTGTTTGCTGATCATCTACGTTCTCAAAATTTTGTAAGAATGAATAATAGTGACTAAGTGTTGCGTGCCACTATTTCTTTCAAAATGTCAGATTTTTAATAATATTTAGAATTTTTGAAATTCTCAAAGTGCTTGATTAACATTTCATGGCCGATGATCGCGCCATAGTTAATAGAGAGCTGAGGTAAGTGCTCTTGATTGTGTGTTTATTCGTTTTCAAAGCTTACGTTAGCAGTAAAGTTACTTTCCTTGACCTCTTCGAATGTTGCAGTAAGTTCAGGTGGCTCTGAAATTACAGATTTACTTTCGAGGATGTTCTTTACTTACTTGGGTTTATTGTTATTGATAAATTTTCTCACAACATTCTTAAAATCCTAAGTCTTGTCAAAGCCTGCAAAATACTCCTACTACAGCAGCAAACTTAAACTATAGTTGTTTAAGTGCAGAAATTCTTTTGCACGATTAATTTTAGCACTATCTTGTGCATTTTTATATTCAGATTTGATGCCTTTGACTTTACCTGCTTTCTCAACATTTACATTGGCTAGTAAATTTTCAAAAATCTGAGGTAAGTTTTCTTGCTATGGTGCCGACTCTGGCACCTGTTAATCATTTATGGGATCTAATTAGAAGGTAATACCAAAGATTTAAGCTTACCAGCTTCTTGATTGTGAAGTTGAGGAGGGTCGATTCCTTGAAGCCATCTAAAATCCAGGGTCTGGATTTATCTATTTTATGATAGATTTTAATGATTAATTTTATTGGATTTTAGTATTAAATAGCTGGATTATTAAAATCTTGGCTGGATTATTGCAATTTTACTTAGAGATTTTTCACACTTTAGTATATATCCTCCGGATTTATTACTGCTTCAATGAAAAAATAATTTAATAAATGACCCTTCACTGTAACTAATATGTCTAGTAGCGTTAAGTTGCAATGAGGTGGGTGGTTCAAGAGCTATGATAATTCTTTTCAACTTTGAAGCTTGAGCTCATGCAAAATTGGCTTTTTTAAAAAATGTCAAAATCCTATAATCTTTTCAAATTCAAAACCTTTCCCTGTCTATAACTGAATAATGGCGGTTAGAAATGTGAAGATAGGAATAGCTAGAAGTTAATGGCACTCAAAATATAAAATTCGGGTCATCAGTTTGGACCTCGAAAAATGGCTTCTGGCTTATACGATTTAGGTCGGTAGGATAATATATCAATCTTGAAAAATTTCACGAACCACTCTGACAACCTTCTAGATTTTTAGTTTATATGAACTTAGAAAATAAAATCACATAATTAATCTAACTAATCATATTACTATAAAATTATGTGGGTGCTGTAATATTCTCAACCATTCTTCTTCAATTCTCTAGATCGGCTCCCTCAAATTAAGTTAAAATCTGTCCTTTTAAATTTCGTTATTTATCGATATATTTAAAACTTTTTATCAACTTATAAATTCCATGTGTACATACGTATTGGGGTTTATATTTTAAAAAATATTATAAATGCAATAAACATTAAATAAGCAATACGCAACTTGTAAATGATTTGTTTGATATAAAATTGAGTGCAATAATTTCAACTGATTATTTAGATTAATGTTTTAGGCTCCTCTTTCTCATTAGTTAGTTTTTTATTACACACAATTAAATAATGAAATACGCCTAATCAAATTACGTTTTTGATTTAAGCTCAACTATGAGACAGATTGTTCTAATTTAGAATCAGCCTGTTTTTAATAAAATCTCAAAATGCATGATTGTTGTATTTATCAGTGGTTTTTAAGCCGATTTAAAAAATCCATATATGGTTAAAATCAATCAGTAAATAATATTTGGCATTTTCTTATAAATATAATCAAACATATAGCTTTACTCGTAATTACATTAGAATAGTTTTCTACCTGGTTAACATCAATGAGGTTGTTCTGGACATCTTAATTGTTGGTTTAGTATGGAGAGTTACTGTCTTTTCATCATTTTGGTCATCATCTTCATCTAAAAGCTCTGATTGCCTTTTCATTCATATTCTAATTAGTTTGGTTGTTATAAATACAAGATATGAGGAAATTACAGTAAAGAAAATGATTAATTAAGTATTACTATTATAAATATAAATTTGCGATAATATGTTGTTAAAATAATTATTTTATCAGTCTTTTTAAACTGTATTTATTTATTGTTGTAAATATTTTAGTTTATTTTATTATTTTACATTTTATAGCTAACAAATAATTAGCACTATCATTGTACAACCAAAAATTACTATCATTTTTATTGTATTCTTAGATTAGGGTTATTTTTCTCAACATTTTATGTGTTTTAATAACCATTTGTAAAATGTATGTAACAGTTGTTAATTTTTTGTGCACAGTGTTTTCAGCATAAACTCAGTTATATGCCTATTTATAAAATAACTAGACTTTTAATGATAAAAGTATAGAGTTTATTGAGTTTGTTTTCTGCCAAGATAATAGAGATTATTTTTTCACAGATTATTCAATGACATTTAACAATCCTCATTTCACAGGTCATTCTGCAGAAACTTGAGCTATAATCGAAGAGTTTTCATACAACATGATACTTTGTTCTTATTTCTATGCTGATTTTCTTTTGTCATATTCTAAATTCTTTACCAAAAGAAGTGGATTTATGGATTTTAATAAGCATAATTGAACTTCTAACTGAGATTTATCTCTTTCAATTGGACAGATAGGAGATTGCATTTTATCCACTTTCCCACATCAGAGCTCCAATTTGATTTCTTCGAAATATAGGGAAAGGTTAAGATACTAGAATACAAATGTTAATTTATAATTCGGTCTTGCGTTTATGATCACAGTAAGTAAACTTGCCAATTATTAAAATCTCACTCACAATGCTATAATGAATTTCTTGAAAATACGCTAATATTTAACCCAAAATTTCTGATTGTTAATGAATAGCATGTATAAAAGAGATTTTCGCATGATTGTTGGACATTACAACTCTGGCCGATGTAGATTCTTGTATTTATTTTTACATTGAAAAATAAGTATTTCTATAATCTTTCTACCTTATTCCCATACTGTTTGGTGCCATGCTACTTGTCATGACTGAGTGTAATCACTAAGAAGATACTAAAAGGATATTTAAGATTTGTGGAATGATATTTTAATTTATAACTATTAGTACTAAAGGTAAAATTAAATTTTTTAACTTTCTGAATAGTGTCAGTGACCTCATATAAATATTAATATATTAATTATTACTAATGTAATTAATCTAAAAGCTAATAACATAGGATCTAAAAAAACCATATGTGAAAGTCGCCTTAGTAAATAATATAAAATTATCTGTGTAAACATTGATTATCGCTTATCTCGGCTCCTTTTACACTTGTCGAAATCGAACATTGCCCTCCACTCATTATCAAAAGGAGAATCAAGTAGTGTCCTTGCTTCACTATAGTCCACATTTTTGTCTAGAAATTCTATTGCAATAATTTAAAATTCAAATATCAAAATGAGAAATCAAGTAAATAAAAAATATAAAGTTAAAGATTAGAAGACTGTTATAGATCAGCAAAACATAGAGTTCCAGAATATCTTTGAGGGCGCTTTAAATGCCATATTTATACTGCCAAGAACTCAAGATCCCAAATTTCCTGAAAGTAATGTTCCCAACTCCTGCAAATGGAACTAGCCTCTCCATAATTAATTAGGACTGTATATATATATATATAATTAAAAGTATATCTAAACAAAATTTAACAAACTATGCTTTTGATGACAGATCCCTATGAATGCTGAATTGGCAACTTCATGAAAATTTTATGGTTAATTATTATTTAAATCAAAATAGGTGATCAAACAGTAGGACAGAGATGGAAGCAGAGTTGAATTAAGCCATCGCAAAATATATGTGTTATCGTATTTATTTTTTCCTCGTATGCTCTATAACATAGAGAAATATGCATATTATAAAATCAAAATCAATATAATGATTTTGTGATTTAAAGATAAAATGAACATATTGTTTACTTGTATATTTTCTTTCAATTCGTCTTTACTCTACATTCTTTATTTATAAGATATAATCATTCATTCACATATTAATATAAAATGTACAATAATTTAATTAGATAGATCAATCCATCACATAATATTCTCATACTAAACTATTGAAATTCTTTAATCAATAACAACTGTGACATCAGTCCATTATCTTCTTAGGACATTGTCATTTAATCAATTATATGAACATTCTTTATCTTTCTAGCTTTATTTGAAATCTTTGTCCAAGTTATTCACTATTCCAGCCAGTTTTAGTCTCAAATAAATTGCAATTGTTCCTTACAAATGCTACCAATTTATGCAATTAATTTTGCATTTGTTGCTATAAAATTATTGTATGATCATTTGCTATTTAAACTATTAAATATTTACTTTCAAAAAAAGCAATTATTAACATTTTATGGTGAATAATCTCTCATTAAAAACAAGAGTCATTGGTTTAAATAGAACCACAGAGCCAGATATTGTTTAATTGGCTACTAACTTTAGTCCATCAGGTTTCTCTCTGATACTTTAATGTAGTGGAATGTATAGGTGCAATACCCCTAGTGTGCAACTTGAAGAGCTAGTCTTATTCAACGCTAAGCAAGAAATGTAATTATTTTTATAAAATAAATATCAAACGATATGCAGGTGATTTATGTGATGAAAGTTAATAGGATCAGAGTGAGGATAATTGTGAGAGCATCTACTAATTCTAAATGCAGCCAGGTTCACATGCTTTAACCACTTTACGCATCTAGATCTAAGAGATATGCTGAAGATAAGCAGTTCAAATTCATTCAATTTAAGTAAATTTATACTCATTTGTAATGTTTTAATTTAATAAAATATTAAACATAATAATTGTAAATAATATATGATAGTTGTCGTGAATTAAAAAACAAATACATTATTTGATTCTGAAGTAAGGAGGAGAGTTTAGTTACAAATTACAAATTGCAAATAAAAACTTTAATAACTTCATGATTTCATGAAAGAATCTTATTATGATTTTATTCTGTGACCTCATTATTGTAATTATCATCATCATCAATAGAATATATTATGAAACATGCTTATTAAATCAACTTATTAACTCTATTTAGCTCATAAATACAAACGTAGTAAGTATATAACATAAATAATCTAACTAACTTCAAAAATTCAATATATATATATAAGCCTATTTATTATTTTTTATATCTTTTTGAATTGAAATAGTGTTTAAATATTTTCAAATTTATCAATCTTACCTTAAAGTTTTTATTTGTCACTCAATTAATTAAATTGACTCTCTTTCGAAATGTTTAGCGTTATATATTTATGAAATGAAACAATCTACAATCAAATAACTCACCAACAAATGATAATTTAAATGATATTAACTCAATTAAAAACATTTAGATTGGTTTAATTACCTTTAAAGCTCATAATATTCCTAATAAACCATCCAAATAAATGACTATTACAAGATTGTAACTATTTCTATATCCACTAAAATTATATATTTACTTTATTAATAAATAGCTTGTTTAAATAAGATATACCGTGGCAGTTTCATCAAATCAATGCCAGTGATGGAGTCAGTAGTGACTCATTCAACTCTTTAATGATCCTTGCTAATTAAGAGAGTTGATTACTCTAGTTCTTGCTGAGAGCTAGAGCGAATCTACACCAATCAGGTTGTAACAGAGCAAGCTGGGCAGTTTTCAATCAATTAAGTATCATCTCATCTAATATCAACTGGCTATTACAATTAACTGATAATTACATATTCATTTAATTATAATATTAATTATTATTATTATGTATACAACGTAAAGATACTGATTAGTCTGCAGGTGTTATGGCTGGGATAAATCTAATGGACAAGCTTTCATTTAGTTTATGTAAATGGAATCATTATGAGCTGCTCGATGAAGAGAGTTGATCAAGGTCAACAGGACAAAGACTGTTTAAGAATGATTTATTTCTTAAAATAATCAGCAAACTGTTGCTATATTCACTGCTAGCCAATTGTGAACCTTAATTGAATGAGGCAGTGCTTGCTCTAATAGAAGAATGCTTTGAATCTATTGGATTTACCTCCAGCTCATTATCTCATAGAAGTGTTACTAATTATTAAATTAGTGCTTACTAGTTAATTTGCTTAATATAATGTGGGCTATTTTAATAACTGCATCTTGCAGTTCATTTTATAATTATGTAAAGTAGTCAATATCTTCATTGAGACAATAATGCGATTAAAATGCATTTAACTGCAAAATGTAGCATCGAGCGATCAATCAATTAGATTGCAAGTTTGAAGATTATAACTCATATTATGTTTTACTACTAACACTATATCATATTGGTATATTATTATTATTATTATTATTTCATATCATTTTCAGTGAGTTACGAATGGATATTCAATTTTAATTAAGCGCTTCTTCACCAAAAATAACTATAAATTATTTTTGTTAAAAACAGAAGATATCTAATCTTACTGTGACACACTTAAAAAGAAACATCTTACCCTGCTTAACCAACTGACACATTCCTTGAAATTGAATCTACTGTCATTTACATAGATGTAGTCTCCATTTGCATTGTTCCTATTGTTTTGCTTAGTGATATGTTGGAGAAAAGTAGTTAAGTGTATTTGTTGTCTGGGAATGATTAGAGATTTGCATTGCAATTGGAGGTATTAATAAAATGGGTGATAATAAGCAAGGAACTATAAATGAATTCGGGAGTTGGTTTATAAAGAATGATAGCTTCTGGAAGAAAACATTTTTAAATACTATAGGTTATATTTAATATAATAAATGTTTATATTTGTACTTAGTGAATTGAAATGATATTTGAGAAAATAAAGATTCATATAAACAAGCTTAATAAGTAAAGAGCTATAATATTATCATAGTATCGTCATTATAATATATTAAATACAAAGCATATTAAAATGTTGGGAAAATGATAAATTTGGGAGAATCCACAACAATTGTTCAATTATATAATATTAAATTGTTTTAAGATTGTTTTGAATTGTTAATTTTCTTTAAATTTGTTTGATCAAAATCATGATAAATTAAATGATCATATTTGTTAAATAATCATAAATTATATCCTTTCATTATATTAGTTTCAGATTTATTCTGCTAATCAATATAGTGGTTGAAAGGGAAAGAAAACTCTTAATTATTTTATGAATCTCATTTGTAAAATAAACCTTTTATAATTTTAAGGGCTTTTCTAATTTAAGTATGAAAGTAGTTGTAAATAGGATCCATAAATTTGAAAACTAGATGTTTATGTAATTTCTTTGCAAAGTAATGTCGTTAGTCTCTCTGATTTGAATACAATCATCTTGACTCTTAATATTCCTTCTTGTTACTTTGCCTATGAGAAGTGATTTAAACTCATTAAGGATTGCTTACGTCAAACATCCAATGATCTTTGGTAATTTTATGACCCTATCTAATGCTAAAATCCTTGAAGCTGGGGGGTGTTTTCGAGTACTAAAGCATAAATTTGATCTTATGCAAAGTATTTATCATAAGTAATTAAATGCTTGTGAAACAATGGGACCTTAAAAGGTGGCAAACTAGGCATAGATCAAATCTTACAATATCTAGAGAATCTTATATATCATTGTAGTTGTTGCAGTTACTTGAGACAGTGGATTCAAATAAGTAGAGTGGATTGTTAATTAAAGTTTTGCCATTGTCTTGAGTTGCTCGATTAATTGTAAATGGTTAGCATTTCTTTAGAAATTAATTGCAGTTGTTGTCAAATGGTTTGTCCTCAATTAATGCTCTGGCCCCTCCCCCTAAAGATTTCTCCAAACTCAATTATTATTAATATCTATAAGTTGGTATATACTATTTTGGATCTTGATTTGTGTTTTAACTCTATAAGCGATCAATCAGTAAAAAGATGTCGGCATAATTGAAATTAAAATGATCTGGTAAATTGATAATTATGGGATATGTTCTTCTGCCTCAATTGCGGATGTATGGGGTTTAAATAAAATTTATACCTAGTTAAATAATTATTTGAAAACGTTTTTATAAGATTATTTTATTTGAGGTAAAGTACAAAGATCTTCTTTAACGACTTAACTATCTTAATTAAGATGTCTATGTATTTGGTAAGATTGACTATATTTTCATAGGTTGGGTAAGAAAAGGTAGTTAGTATTGGAATAGTTGGTTGATTCTAAAAAATTTAAGAATCCTTTGATGCATGGAATATGGTAAAAACATTCTTTTTATAAAATAAACGACAATAAATTATGTTTATTGATTCCTTAAACTTAAAATTCAAGTTTATTGAGTAATGTATATCATAAATAAAGTAAAATTAACTCTTAAATTGAAGAATATTCATTTTTGTTATTGATGGCCTCTATATTTATTTAAGTTCAATAATAACTTAATTAAATTAGAGTTTACTATATACTTTAAGATGGCAATTCCTGCAAATAAATTCTTTAAAAAATCTTTTTTAATTAATTTCTGAGTGATGGAGAACTTCATTAATCCTTCATAATTCTAATTTGTTAAAGTTAAAGAATTTATTAATTATTTTAGAAATAAGTCTAACTCAGTTTACTATAAACTATGGTTTGCGATAAATTCTAGCAATATTAAATTTAAATTTTTTAATAAGTATGATTTTAATAAAATATTGAGTTAAAAATTCATATTTATCTCTGTTGAGAAATATGCAGAGTAATATATTTAATGAAAGAATAGATTTTAACAAAAAGAATAATGATTTATTAGTCTAGTTTGTAACTAAAATCATCAGGTGAATTAAACTTATTTACTAGTTTGCAATGCCAAATAAAATAACATCAATGAAAGTAAACTACTTTTTAAAGAAAGAACAATCATTTGGATTAAGTGTATAAATGCAGAGAATTAGGAAGCTAAAAACAATTAATTAAATTGATTATATTATATATTTCCTCAAAAGTGACATGGAATTTAGCGATTGAAAATAATCTAAATCGTTATTTAACATACGTTTTCTGTTATATTATAAATTAATAAAATGATACTAATCAATATTCTGTTTCACAAGATACTTCATAGTTTTATTTATCCAATATTTTATATATGTATTCAGAATCAGATGATAACTAATTGATAGACTAACTGGTATTTATGGTTTCTAATAAATTGCATGCAATAAGGATTCATTGACTTTAATAAGCATACACAATACAAATAGAATTGTGCCCATTAATTATGGTAAATAGTGTTATTTATAATTAAAAACAGTATTCCTATTTCAAAATCCTTGGATTAATTAATTACAAAGATGTTTTTATCTTAATTTAATAAATAAAAATTCAATAACTATTGAATTCAATTTGGAAATTATTATTCATAATATCTGTTGGACAATCACTGAAATATAAAACTGTATATTTTTTAAATCTAAAAAATTTTATTATAAAAACTTCATTAACTTTAGATACCTGATTGAAAAAAACCACTTTTATTTATAATTTTGAGATATAATAAAGCACCACCGATATTTTGAATAATAATTTCTATCCCCATAAACTCTTAAATTAAATGTTTTTCCTTATAATTCAAATAAAAAGTTAAATATTGCAAACTGATTTGTAGAATTTGATAGAGATTTACTGTAAAAATTAAAGCTAATATTATTTAATAGAAGAAAACTAGTATTTTGTTAAAATTAATTAGACTAAAAAGAATCTATAATTAAATTAATTCTATATTAAACTTAGTTTATTAAAAGCAAAGTTAATTTTAGGCTCAAGTTTTTTAAATTATTTATAGATTTTAATTTCAAGTTGAATGATGATTTACAAAAATTTTTGATTAATAATTATATTTTTATACAATCATTTGATTATAGATATCATGAGATTATGGAGTTGAAATTGTTTTCATTTGAAGAATCAACTAATTTTCCAATTTGAGTGTGTGGAAAATTAGAGTATTTTTTTTCCCTATTATATCATTTATTTTACTGGCCCTCTTAGTGTTAAAACATGTTTATAAGCCATAATATTAAATAATTTGGTGTAGATTAGTTTAAAAAAGAAACTTATTAGAAATGAAGGCCAATCATTAACTTATTCATAATTTTTTTAATAAATTGATTTACAATTTCAACAAATTGTTCGATATTAGATTTATCATGATTTCATTGTTCAATGCAATTATTTATTAGTATTCTTTGGAAAGCTCAAGAAAATGCATTGTATCATTGATATTAAAGAAACTTCTAAGAATCTTAAGAAATATAAAATATAACATGAAGAAGATATTGCTTTTGTTAAACTATAATGAATAATTTACAAAGTTAACCTGCAACTTGAAATTGATTCTATTTAGCATGATTGATTTTGTTAATTAATTGTTAAATAGTTAAATTAAATAATAAAAGATAATTTATTAAATTTTATAGCTAACTTGTAAAACTAAGATAGTCAGAATAATAGACTAAGATTCGAAAACTTAATAGAATGTATTCAAAATACTACAGACAGTATTATTATGTCATAATGATGCAAGATTACGTTATATTGAAGATTGAGTTAATAAACATTTTAAAGTTACATTCTCACATGAGGTTATACTTTTCACTAGTAGTTACAATTTAAGATATAAATAAATAATAATCTTATTAAAATAATTAAATAATTATTATTAAATATTAATCATGTTTTTCAGCTTAGAATAGCTTGAAACTATATATTATTTATTAGACTAGTTTTTATAATAAACTCTTATAAAACTTAAAACATAGAAATATCATTAGGCTGTAAGCAAATAAAAGTATGTAAAAAATTGAGTGAAAAAATAAATTAAATATTATTTTTCTATTATATTATATAAATCAAACATTAGAAAATTATTTAATTGTATTACCGACCTTTTCATCATATAAAATACTCTTCTATAAGTTTATTTTATTTACTTAGACAATCTTTGTATTTATTAGTATCAGTCAGAGCCAGTTCTTGACTTTAATCTTCTTGTTGTTGTTGAATACATTCAAAACCCCAAAACCCCTTAATGAGGTTTATAAGTGCTTTGATTTGTAGGGAATTTGTTAGGGGTTGGGGTTATTAATTAAATGCGAGACTAAAATTACAAGCTTTTGGGGTCTATTTATGATGAAGAGTACATAGATTTAGTGTTTAAACTGCGTAATGGAAGCGATATGTATAGTGAATAACTCAAACAAGTACTGAACTATAAGTCTATTGCACTGCTCTTAAAGCGTAGTCCCTCAACTGTTCGTTCTCACTGCTTGAAAGCTGTGTAATTAAAGCAATAATAGCTGAATTCTTAGCCAAAGAGGAAAGCTAAGTTTCTAAAGAAGCATATTGACTATCTTATTAATGAAAAAACTTTGAAGTATTGGGCTCACTTCTCTATAGACTAACGAGCTATTATGTTTCATCGCCAGTTCCCTGAGTTGAAGATCTCTGCATAGTCTGTTGCAAACATTTATAAACGAAACGGTATCTCTTACAAACGTGTAAATCGTATCAAGAGAGTAATTGATTTCAATCTGCCATTTTACAACAACAACTTAAATTATATTTATAATTAAATGCAGAGAGCCTAATAGAATAATATTAAGTTTATCCATGCTGACGAGGCTGTGTTTACATCCAACACTTTCATCTAGAAGTCTTGGTATAAGAGGCATAGCAACATAAAAGTATATGACTAGAAAGTCAAGGTATAAACAATGGCTATTCTTGGAGGAATTAGCGAGGATACTGTTTAGAAACTTATCTTATTCATCCTAGCTCTATTAAGACAGAGCAGTATATAAAGTTCTTAGAACAGCTGAGAGAGAAGTACCCTGAATAAGAGATTATACTATTCGTTGATAATCTTTCTGTTCATAGACCAAAGAAACAAGGAAGAGTTATGAACAACTTAGAATAACGCCAGAGTCAACGTACCTTACAGTCCATAGTTTAATGGAATTGAGTTCTACTGGGGAATATTAAAAGGTCATTACAAGAAACTGCTGCTATATCACTTGATGCATGACATACCTATCGAAACAGTAGACTTTATTAAAAGCTCAGCGAAGAGAGTAGATAATTTGTTGGCTTAAAAGTGTGTTAAAGAAGGGAGAGTGAATGTATATAAATAAGTTTATGTAGTTAAGTTAATGAATATATAAGTCACATTTAAAATCCTTTAGAGGGAGCTGGCTTCTCTTTCTTTTCTTCTACTTCTTGCTTCCCTCCTCCTAAGTTTCTTCTCTTGCTGACCGCTCCATCATCTATGTTAATTGACTCTGGAGGCTAAATATTTGAATAAAGTCTCTAGCTGACTTCATACTTTGTCTGCGACTTTCGCTCTCTGTGAAGCTTGCTCTATTCCTTCATCAAGAAGATGCCAGTACCAGATTTTT
>ARYC01013939.1:0-13174 GCA_000711775.1 Oxytricha trifallax
ATAAGATTGAACTGTTATCTTTTATGTGCAGAGGTGACGATGACTCGATGATGAATATGACGAAGAATTTGAAAAAATTTGAGGCTCATTTTTGCATTGTCAATCAAACGTGCTTGTTCTAACTGAACGCTTAAAGCGCTCCACTGGTCACCAAAAAAGTAAGTGCTGGTGGTTCTTATTCTGGTTGTCCTGATGCTTGAAGAAAAAAGAAAGGGTATTATATATCTTAATTTAAACTCCATATTTAAGATAAAAAAGTTATACCCTATATATATAATACACATAATAGATAACATTACATTACCTTGAGTTAAGAATGTTTTTATAATTAAGATCTCCAATTAAATCTTGATTATTTTTAATTTCTATTAAATAAGACTAATAAGATTGAATTACTAAAAAATATAAATATATATATAAAATTATTAATAATATTACCATTATTTTACTGCCACTCGCCAATCCAGCTCCTTTCCTGCTCGCAGCATTAGCTTTCCACAAAATTCATTGCTTCCAGTCAGGCCTTTACCCTTTATTATTTACATGGATCAATCAAACACATCTAAGTGCTTTCCTAATGTTTGATCACATTAACGTAGATATTGGTAATAGTGTAATCGTTTTAAAATATCTACGTTAGAGTGATCCAACATTAGAAAAGCACTAGGATGTGTTTGATTGATCCATGTGAATAATAAAGCGTAAAGGCCTGACTGGAAGCAATGAATTTTGTGAAAAGCAAATGAGGTAAGCAGGATAAGGATGCTGGATTGGGGATTGATAGTGAAATAATAGTAATATTGTTAATAATTTTTTGGTAAAGAAGAATTTATTTTTATGTTTATAAAGCAAATTTAATGACATTTTTATGTAATTAGTCTTAGTAATAGAAGTAAATAACTGTAGATAATTTAATTTTCGTGTATTATAATATAATTTTTAATGATTATATCTTTATTAAATAATTTAATATACAATTTAGTATTTTCAACTTTTATATCGAAAAATTATTTTATTAAATGACTCTTTTTACAAGATGAATTATTTAATTGTTTATAATTAATTTTAAATGATTTTATTTTAATTTTATTTATTTTAAATATTAACAAATATAATAAATAATTAAAAAATTTTATGATATTAATAAAAAATTTTAACAATATTACAATTATTTTACTACCACTCCCCAATCCAGCCTCCTTCTCCTGCTCATCTTATTAGCTCTTCACATAATTCATTGCTTATAGGCAGGCCTTTACACTCTATTATTCACATGGATTAATCAAACACATCCTAATGCTTTCCTAATGTAAGATCACTCTAACGCAGATATTCTTGTAATTGATGCAGTGTTCGTTAACTGCATTAGAGTGATCCAACATTAGGAAAGCACCAAGATGTATTAGATTAATCCATGCGAATAATAGAATGTAAAGACCCGCCAAAAAGCAATGAATTATGCGAAAAGCTAATAAGATGAGCAGAAGAAGGAGCCTGGATTGGGGAGTGGAAGCAAAATAATAGCAATATTATTAATAATTTGTTTTGTTAATTATATATAATATGTAAAATAGATTTACTTTTAATATATAAAAATAATAATTATAGCATTTGTATAAAAGCATATAGATTGAAGAAGTTGTATAAATTAAATACAAATATATATAATAATATTTCGAGCTAATTTAATTTTTTTGGCAATATTTTTAATTTGTTAAAAATTTTAGTTTTTATGTCATGTTAATAAATGATTGCCGCAATTTAATTACATAATTACAAGATTACAATTAAGTTGATTAATATTTGAACTTCCTACCTTGTGTAAATAATATCATAAACAATAGTTTATGGGAAATTTAATTTATCTAAATGCATTCCAGCACGATGAGATACCTAGAAAATAAAAGTCGCCCAATACAATAAATTGATCTAGTCTCGATGCATTGAAGTAGAAACTCAACTATTCACCAAAATAACATGCAAAATGAGGTAATGTTGGAGAATATGCGATTAGCAATCCAATATTTAAAAACAGCAACAACTCAAAAATATTATTTTAGCAATTCTTAGGCCATCCAATTCTTGCTTTTAATGTTAGCTTATTTGAAAGAATTATATTAAGAGTGGTGACAGAAAGTTTATATATAGCTGCTGAGATCGCTTGAATCAGCGTTAAATCTTTTTGCACATGAGCGTGCTTCTCTTAATACGATACAGAATTTTAAGTCCCAGAGTGGATGAGAAGGCGTTATCAAGAGTAGAAACCAATATGCCGCTAATCAGTATGCTAAGGAATCCTCAGCAGTTTGAAGTAATAGATTTCCTTCGAAGGCAGATCAAACTAATTCTAATTCACAAGTAACTTCAACTTTAAAAAGAGGTTCTATATTTATTTCAGACGAATGCGACATTAAATATAGAGGAAAGCATTAGATTTCAAAAGGAGATTGTTGACTGATAAAATAAAACTAAAAAACATAGAAAGATCTACGATAAATGTATGATCTTGGAATCAAAGATGCTGAATTATCTCACAATCTAGGATGCTTGTCTGAGTCTGTATTCTTTCTCTAACTTTTTCCATAAAGAATCGTTTGGTGCCTCATTGAGGCTTTCATTACACAATACATGTGCCTTTTTGTTTGAAATATTTAAATTATCTTACTGGCTAAGAGTTCATGTGATTCATAAGCTGGTTATTATCATTGATGTTATGAAAGTGATTAAAACTCTAGTTGATCAAGAAGTTGATCTAATTGTTTTGAGAATATATATACTAAAATTGTCAACACTCTGATTGCACTATTTTAAGAGAGGAATTATCAAGAATAATATAGATTGAAAAAGCGACAGCGTATGATAACTTTTCTCTTAATTTCTGATTACGTAGAGTAAGTACACTGATACACAAAGAGAGAATCCTCTCAAGTCAATTAATTATATGCTCTTTGTAGTCACCCTAATGATCAATAGATGTCTAGTTACATTGTTGAAAGTGTGGCAAAGCCTCATGCTCAATTTCAATAGTTATCATGAAAAAGTTTCTTTACTCAGATAAATTAATGTTAAACTCAAGAGCGACTTTTATTCGATATCAAATATAATAAATATCACTCAAGTGTAGAAACTTTAATTATTCAAGCATAAATCATAATTACATGACAGAGTATTAATATAATTCTATTATCTAAGATAATTGAATTAATCTACCTATTTTCCATGTTCTTTTATAAAAGAACTATTTGATATTAATAATATTATATTAAGCTTATCATTTTATTGATTTATTCCGCAAATATATTAAAAAGAATTAAAAAAATATTTCTATTGATTTTCAAACTATATATAATAATATTTGGTTGGCTTAAGCCAAAGTTATATTTGTCGAAATATTTAAAACAATTATAATATTATAATATTTATATTTATTTGATAAGATGATATAAATATCTTCTTATTTAATTTAATTAACAAAAACAAAATTATTAATAATATTACTATTATTTTACCACCACTCCCCAATCCAGCCTCCTTCTCCTGCTCACCTCATTAGCATTTACATAATGCACTGCTTCCAGGCAGGCCTTTACGCTCTATTATTCGCATGGATTAATCTGATACATCTTAGTGCTTTCCTAATGTTTGATCACTCTAACAACATTACGATATGCATGAGGATATCTACGTTAGAGTGATCCAACATTAGGAAAGCACTAAGATGTATCAGATTAATCCATGCGAATAATAGAGCGTAAAGACCCGCCAAGAAGCAATGAATTATTTGAAAAGCTAATGCGGCGAGCAGTAGAAGGAGGCTGGATTGGGGAGTGGTAGTAAAATAATAGTAATATTATTAATTAATTATATATGGAGTTAAAAATATTGTTAATAATCAAAGAGTTGATTAAATTCAATAATTGTATTGAATTTAAAAATTATTAATTTGTATTTATTAAGTAAAAATTTTTGAAATCATAATAACTTAGATATAGTAAATCATCATATGTGATTTTAGCATTACCTAGTTATAATAGTGATAGTCAATCTATTTTATTTATTTGTAAAATAATTTAAGTTTCTTTTTTTTTCTTTTTTTCAATATATAAATATAGATGAATATCTTCCATTTAATCAAATTAAAATATAATTATAAATAATTTTTATTTAAAATTTTAATATAAAATATTAACACTCATTGTATTCTATTTAAAGGCATTCAAAAATAACTAATAATATTGCTATTATTATGCTGCCATTCCCCAATTCAGCCTCCTTCTCCTGCTTACCTCATTAGCTTTCCACATAATTCATTGCTTCCAGTCAGGCCTTTACCCTTTATTATTTACATGGATCAATCAAACACATCTAAGTGCTTTCCTAATGTTTGATCACATTAACGTAGATATTGGTAATAGTGTAATCGTTTTAAAATATCTACGTTAGAGTGATCCAACATTAGAAAAGCACTAAGATGTGTTTGATTGATGCATGTGAATAATAAAGGGTAAAGGCCTGACTGGAAGCAATAAATTATGTGAAAAGCCAATGAGGTAAGCAGGAGAAGGAGGCTGAATTGGGGAATGGCAGCAAAATAATAGTAATATTATTAATAATTTTTAATGCCTTTAAATAGAATACAATGAGTGTAAATATTTTATATTAAAATTTTAAATAATAATAATCATAAATGCAAATATTTATATTATTAAGTTATATAAAAGTATCAAATTTGATGGATTAATTTAATTGTTAAAAATAATTCAAATATAAATATTTTCTTAAATCTTTTATTCAAAACCTATTATGTCGAATATTTAGCAGCTTATTGTCAATATATAATTTTATTAACAGCACATTATTAATATTCAGGCATTGAGCAACAATATTTAATATGCTCAACATTGCAATGCTAATAACAATTCTCGACGCCTAATCATAGTGACAAAGATTCTAGCAAGATTTATAATTTTAAAAAACTTTGAGGTTTTAAATTGATAGTTTAAGTAATTATCATTTAATTTCAGCAGTATTGTATATTTAATGAGTATTTTCTTTGTAGTCTTTATTGATTAAATTTTGCATGGTATTACCAAATGCTTGAAAGGGAAGGTATAATGTTTATGTACTAGCTGTAGCTTAAGAAAACTCAGCTTCAAATGAAATAGTACTCGCGGTCATTCTACTTGGAACGAGAAAGTAATCGTGAATCTCTAAGTTGCCAAAACAAACGGATATGGTCTTAATAGAGACACCTAAAATCTTGGATCATAATAAGGAAACTTAGTAATCAATAACAAATTTAAAAGAAAGATTTTTACCACAAAAAAGTCTAAATAAGCTCAAACGAAACAACTAGGGCACTTTTTCAAGAACTAAGAGTAAGCCCTGCTAAGATTGTTAGAAATTAGATATCTATTAAAAGGATAAGAAAATGCAGTTTATAATAACGTCGAACAATTTTTCATGAGATCTAGAAATGTGCATAGGAGAATGAAGAGCCCAGAGGAAAGCTTATTGTCGCATTATTTTATTTCTAGCAGATGTCTGAGTTGAACATTTCACTTTTAAACATAAAAATATTCCTGTTCGATTGAGACCTCAGATGCACTTATACCTCCTTAATTCATTCCAAATACCTCAATCTATCAAATGCATGATTAATAAACTAAGAGACTTTATATAAAAGTTGGTAAACAGCTAGAATGCCACAAGAGCAACACCTGAAAAAGAGCTAAAGGATAGGCAGGACATCCAATTAAATTTTTTTCTTAGCTGTGAGGTACTCAAACATCTGAAATTTGTTCAAGTATTTCTCCCCTCACATTCCATAGTTATTTTATTCCCAGAACAAATTAGTGTTAACATGAACTTATTCCAAATATTTCATAAAAAATGAAATGCTGCAAGCCTATGTTCCCAGGAAACATGATTATTATTGGCACTCAATCTATTTTTGAATAAAGGAAGGCAAGCATTTAAAAAGTGATATATAGATTTAATAACAGGTATGATTGGCGAAAGCAATGGTAGGGCTTTGAAATAAGGAGGTTAATAAAGTTCTAGTGAGAAATGTGTGTCATTTTACATAATATTATTCAATATTCTGGACTTTTGATTAAGACATTTATTTAAGCGACTCGTGTTTCTAATATCTTACATTTATTATATTTTTAAATTCATCAAATTTATATATTCTTTTAAATTATAAATGCAAGTATTTTAGTAAACAATTTTGCGATGTAATAATCAAATTTATGGGTAAAATATATTTTATATAAAAATTACCAATTTATGCTATAAAATTTTGATTTTGTAATACAAATATAATTTAAAACAAATTTCTAAGATTACTATTAAATATAGCTCATAAGTTTTGGATAAAATAAAAGAAAATATAATTACTATTATATTACGAATACTCCCAATGCAGCCACCTACTCCTGCTCAAATTATCAGCTTTTCACGTAATTTACTGTTTCTAAGCAGGTCTTTGCTATTATTCACATAATTCAAGCAGACTTAACTTTGAGTATTCCTAGTGTTGGGTCACTCTAACATAGATACCGTTCGAAACATAACGCTCAAAAATAAATATCACCTACTTGATGAGCGTTATGTTTCGAACGGTATCTATGTTAGAGTGACCCAACACTAGGAATACTCAAAGTTAAGTCTGATTGAATTATGTGAATAATAGAATGCAAAGACCTGCTTAGAAACAGTAAATTACTTGAAAAGCTGATAATTTGAGCAGGAGTAGGTGGCTGCATTGGGAGTATTCGTAATATAATAGTAATTATATTTTCTTTTATTTTATCCAAAACTTATGAGATATATTTAATAGTAATCTTAGAAATTTGTTCAATATGTTTTTTATTTAAACTATTAATAAACAATTTATCATAATGCACTTAAAATATAACACACTACAATATATTGCATTAATTCTCTCTCATGTCAACCTGTTACCTACACTTGTGTATCCTTTTCTTATGTTATTTTTCTTTGCAAATATATCTATGTTGAAACGATCAGGTGCAATTGTTTGGACAAAATAGTAAATCTTTGTAGGTTTCTGAGAATGCCCTTTCATAGCATCAAATATAACTCATTTTGCTTTGTGAAATGGGACGATGTCCTTTACATCACCTTTTATAGCTATTAAAAAAGATTCGTTACTGTGAGAAGTGTATTTGCCCCATCCTGGATATATAGCTCCATTCTTTGTCAACTTTATCCATTCCCCTTGATCAACTTCCTGTAACCATGAAACTTAAGAAATTTTCTAGCCAACTCTTTCTTCTAATTTACTATCCAAAGAATTATGATGCCTCTCTCCTGTATCAGGTGCATGGAAAGTGAAAGAATTTACTTATCAGTTAGTGTTGGAAAGGGCTACTCTTTCTTTAACTACCATGGGGATCAATAATCACAACTTCATAAAGTTTGCCATTCGCTTCCATGCAGTCTTCCGCTATCTACTGCCAAATTTTTATTTCTAGCAAGTTCACCTCATAGATTATTGACTTTGTAGATTTTTATAATCTCATTTTTGGAGTCTCTGTCTAACAGTAAATACTTCTTCACCCGCTGGTATTCAATATGTAACTATTGCTGGTCCTTTGAAGTTGCACACCTATTTGTCAGTCTGTTTCCTTTTCTTGAGCATAGTTTCATGGTGATGGTTATCTTTGCATTTAAGTTGGTGCCTCCACAGTTATAGCTTTTGTCAAATTATTTTTTGCAATATAAGCAGATTTTTTTAGCTCAAGTGATCTTCTCTCTTTATTCTCCTCTTTGCATTTGAGACTAATGTGAGTTCTAATTGAAGTGCTCCCATCATATTCTTTTTAACAGTATGAGCAAGGAATTCTTTATTCAGTTAATTATTTCATACTTGTGCCTCTTTCCATTTTCTATTTTCTTATTGATTATATTTTAAATTTCTTAGAATTTATGAACTGCAAATATTGCTAATTCAAATATTCAATATAAAATGACCAAATATTTATAAAAATGTTAATTGTTTGATTTTCTTAAATTTTAAATAGTACCTTATACATAGGCTTTGCCTCTAATGTCTACCATATATTTTGTTATTATAATTTACAATTTAAAAAAGGACAATTAATTTTAACTATAATTATATTATAATTATTAGCACTGTTATGGTGCTACTTCCTTTCAAACTTTACTAATTTCTTTGTAAAGTGCAATGTTATTAAGTGTGTCCTCATCTCTCTCTAAATTTTGAGCTTTTTATAAAAGTTCCAATTATTACGACATTCAATTCAACAACCTGAAACATTTCTCAGATCATGTAATTAGATAAGACAGTTAAAATTATAAAAAATGCTCTAATTTATAATTTACAGGCATTCATAACTAAAAACTTAATTTTAAATAACTGCCTAAAATATTTATTATAATTTGTCAATAAAAATGCTTTGTTCTAGTTCTTTGCTATGCCCACTCTGAAAGCCAAATTCACTTGGATTAAATAAGATTAGCTACTCAAATTATTCATTCAAACCTAATTAATTGTCATAAAATAAACCAGAATGTTTCAAATAAGAATCATTTCTAGTTTTTTAGCGGAAATTGGAAACTGAGTATTTATATATAAAAAAATTAAATATATTATTATAATTAAAAGGCTCTCATAATCTTGTGTTGAATGTAAGTGCTTCTAGAAGGAAATTAATTAATCCAATTTAAAAAATACATAATTTTTAAGAAATTTTAATTCAATGATTTCAAGTATAGTTTTAGAATTATGAAAAGTTTAAATCTGGTCTGCAGATAAACTCGGGTTACAGTGTGAATAATTGCTGATATAAATGATTCAAATTAAGAATTCTTATCAACAGTTCAGAATTTTTTAAACTTTTGATTTTTATATAATAACAATATTTTATATAGATAGATGTAGAGAGAAAACGTGAGTGCCCATGATGCTTGTGAACTACAACAAAAGTTCAGATTAAAATCAGACCTTATAATATATTTGAAATACAGCCGTAAGCTACAATGAAATTAAATAATGTATAGGGGGCTACTTTCTGACTGCAAACAATCATGTTACCCTAAGATTTTTGAAGGATTTTCTGTTTGGAGACAAAAGCCTGATGAAAGCTGCTGATGTCATGGTCTTTAATGTTTCCTAATATGAGCAGATCTCTATCCAAAAGGTGTTTGCTCAAGTTAAGGATGATGGAGAAATTATGAAATTCATGAATTTCATGAATTTCTACTCTGATAATTAATTGGTGCCTGATAGAAGGTACTTCTATGGGATTCTTGGTACTCTATAGCCAGGCTATGTAACTGCAATAAAAAAATGCCAATAGGGTAAGAAACGCTAGCGATGCATAGGAAGAAATCAAAGAGAAAATAATGATCAGGGATGATATATTTAAAAATCTTCTATTCAAGTAACCATTAAAATTAATTATTAATAATATAGAAACTAAGGGCAAAGAGCATTCAATGTTAAATAATGGGTCAAAATCAAGAGGCAAGAAACAGAAACTAAAATACCACGAAATAACCTAAAGCTTTGCAGAATTAAAAGCCAAAGTAGAAGACTATGGTCTAGCATCCTAGGCGCCAAGCAATATTGAAATTGAAAATGAAATAAACTCTAACAAAGAGATTTAATGGAGCACTTTTTCTCTAAATTACTTCATTCATGTATAAGAGACAGCCTGGGGATATAGAGATGGAATGAATTAATTAAATTATTAATAAAATAATATGTTATAATCAATTCAAGCTACTTTAATTTATATAAGTATAAATTTTAGAAATATGACTTTGCACAATCTTTTAAATTGTCAATTTTGGAACTGATTCTATCAAGCTCTTGAGTTATTTTGGTGTTATCTGAAGTTTGTGTTGAAGTCGCTATCTAAGACTTTCTTCCTGTAGTTGTTCTTAACCTATGCAAACCTTTCTTTTATGCAGTTAAATTCCGCTGAGTATGGAGCGTTGAAGAGACTAAGCTAGCCAATGATTTATATTTTATTCAGGACTTGTTTATTGTGATGGAAGTTGTCCCATAATATTAGGAATCTCTAATTTTTTAGGCGTGTGTTCAGGTAATCAATAAAAACAAGCACATCTGCAGATTATATTGATTTCTTTACAATAATAAAGCCCTCTAAACCTCTATCCACGCTAACCCCTACAATGCCTGCTTAAGCAAACAGAGTAACACCCTCCTTTCTTGCTAATTAATTTAACCTAAGTGAGCCCATTCTCTGCTATTAATTGAATAGGGTTTAAAAACTACCTCATCTACATAGATGACTTTTCTCTCGTTTTCCATGGCACCTAATAGTTTGTTGAGTCTTGACCATCTAAGTTCTTGAATCTCTATTATTTTTTAGGGTGACAATCTACACATTGAACGAATTTTCTTGAATTTAATTTTAGAAGCTTTGTATAGGTTATAGAGGAAGGTTGGAGTTATCCTTAGATTTGGATATTTTCTATGAAACAGTATGCACCTCTTAGAGATATAGTATATCTTCCAATTTTCGAGAGTGGAATCACGTAGCAAGAAGTTTAGTTGCTCATCGGTCAGGCTAGAGAGTTATGGTCTTCCTTTCTTCAGCTTATCTTTTAGTGGACTAATATTAGTAAAGAAGTACTTCCTTACCTTTGACATCGGAATCTTCAAAATTTTAGTTATCTCTTTTAACGTGCAATTTACTTTGCTACTTTATGAGGGGTGCTCTTCCCATACCTTAACAACCTAACAAAGTTTATTTCAGATTGTATTCTTGGTTAGTTTTCATTTTACATGATAGATAAATTTGTATATATTTGAAATTTATAATTACTAATTGATTTATTTTTTAATATTTTGATTTATAATAATTCTTTTAGCTAATTAAATTTTAAACTTTTATTGAAAAAAATTAGTTTATCTTTAATACTTATAACATAATGTTGTTTTATAATTAATGGCATGAAATAGATAATTTAATGAAGTTTCTAATGACTTATATGATCATCCCCAAAACCCAACCCCGTAACTATAAAATCTGCACAATTGAGTGAATATGAAAATTGATATGCAAAGAAACAAAAATTTATAAATAATCCTAGTTGATCATGGTTTTCTCTTTCTTGTTAGACCCTTTACAGTCCCACTACCCGCACTGCCATTTAATTGGCCTCCTCCACCAACTTTATTCTGTGCAGTTTTATTTGCTGTGCCAATATATTTCTAATTTGATCCTTAACTCTGTCTATTTTGATTTTGTACTATGTTTTGACTCAGCTATTGAGCTCTTTGATAGTTTTATGAGATGGCTTGCAAATTTCTTCGCATAGCGTCTCTGTTATCTTCTTGATGCATAATGATTCTATTATCAGGGTTTTAATTAGCGTTTTGCATCATCATTTATTGTTGTTATTGTTACTACTATTAGTATTGCATATTTCTTTGTTAGATTTGCTATTACTAGAACCTTTAGTTATTTGAATCTTAAGGAGAATATGCTCCTGCAATTTGATTGTTAGTTTCGTAAGGCTATATTCCCTGTCCTCTGTATTAATTTGGTGTAGCATCATTTGACAATATGCGATTATTCTAAGGTTGAGCACTGAAATTCTGCTGTGAGCTCATTGCAACTGATTAACCTTTTACACATAAAAAAGAATAACAAAAATCTTGTCTATGGTTGATGCCTGGAGTCTGGTTTTAGTTTTGATTTTAATTTTTTTAAGGGGACATAGATGTTCTACGATTGGTACTTGGACTTGCTTAAGAATTTCTATCATCTTTAGTATTTGACTCCCAATAAATGCCATCACCTAATGGTTTTCCACTACTCATAAAAACTGGGAAGGGCCACAACCAAAAGTTTGTACCGAAAACTTACTGCCAATTAAGTTCTTTACCGACATCATACACACTCTTATAGACCTGTCCTTTCTTATCTAAGTTTTCAATCGTTGTCTTATTTGTTGACACAAGATATAGATGGAATTTTAGGAAGAAAGTCATAAGTGTTCCAATCATAGCATTAACGATAAAAGCAAGTTAGATTATTGTACTTCTAACTAGTAGATTTCTATCATGAGTTGAGGATGTATAGTAGTAGGCGTCGATTTCCCATTTAATGCTGATGATAAAATCGTACATCATTGTGATAAATACGAAGTAAGTTGTGATTAGCACGTATATCAAAAGTAACATGAAGTATTTTCTGTTCCAGAAACCTACGCAATTGTTTATCCAGGGGCAATGATGATCCATGTTCAAGACACATCTATTGCATGCTGAGCAATGATGGCACCTTTCAGGTTTAAATACATTGCACATTAGACAGTATCTGCGTCTTTTGTTCTCTGGGTCACCCAAATGAAAGCCCTATTATAAGATGAAATTGTAATAATAATAGTTACCCAAAAAACAGGCACCTGTCCTGGATCAGTGGTCATAGCTTGGAAAAACGACCACACGAGCAGTATGAAAAATACATGAAAGAAGGCTAATAGTATAAGCACATAAAAGTTATCTATAGGATAAATAATATTAAATAACAGTTTAAAATCGATGATGAAATACTTGAGGTGGGTATTATTGCCGACAGAAAATTTTTAAAAGTATAAAGAATATACAATATAATTAATAGCATTATAGGTCAGGCATCTTCTAAAATGAATTATGTTGTGAATATCAACCATATATAAATGGATTTCCTTAATTAGCTAAAAACTAAAATTATCATTAAGAGCATCAAATATGATTTAGGCTATTAAATAAATTAATGAGCAAATTAAATGCACCAAAATAAAAATAAGAACTAAAAATATATATTGTATAAACTTATCAATATTCAAATATATAATTAACAATAATTTTATAGGTTTTGTTATCATATGTTTAATAGCAAACTTATTATTTGATTTTACCCCTTCTAATACCTACCAATAGTTCTTGGTCCCCATATCATAAAGACATAAGTATAGTAGAGTGAACCAATGACAAACATAACGAAAAGTACAAAGAGATTGCCTATTAGTTTGGCAGGTCTTACTGGTAACCTTCTCGGCATTTCTAAATTTATATTAATTTTACGTCAATTATTTTAAATTTAAAACTTTTAAGTTCATCACATACTAACATCCATACTATTATTCCAATTAATCTATTATG
>ARYC01013942.1:0-17812 GCA_000711775.1 Oxytricha trifallax
ATAATCATATTTGTATATTTAATAATAATTACTCAGTATACTTATAAAAAATTTTTAAATAATTACATTTTATTATCTATTATTTAAATAAAATAACTTATTGCTAAAATAATCTGAATTATCATTTAATTTATATTTAATAATCAAAAACAATGGCAAGATAGATAGTTATTTGTATTTTAATATTAAGATTGTATTAAAATTAAGATTTATTTGTACTTAACTAATTCAAATTATAAGAGATTAATAGAAAAATATAATATTCAGCTAGCGATTTATTCAAAACAATTTTTAAGAAAACCGTTTTTCTTAAGGGTACTTATTGGCGCTCAGACATTTCTGGTAAAAATATTGATAAAAAATGGTTTTCTTAAACCTAGTTTCCTAGGTTTAACTGAATTTCTTGTCTAACTGGATCCTTGTCAACACCTGACCAGAACTGCCACTTTTTTTAAAGTAAGTATCCTTATTGTCATGTTAAGTACCCTTTAGGAGATTAAGTATTCTTAAAAATCGTATTGATATCTTTAATTTTGCTTAAAAACTCTGATAAGCTATAAGCCTATTAGTTTAAAAAATAAACATCTTATATTTGCCACATCTTTTCCAAAATTAAAAAATGGTAAAATAATTAACTTATCTTTTAAAATGAAAAATAAAATATATTCATATAGAAAGTTAGGGGGGGGGAAGTTTCCAGCCCCCAACATTAAATCTTATATTGTTTGGCAATAAAAATATTAGAAATAAATAAATTTCAATTTAAATTACCATTAGCATGTACAAAACAACTTTTATTTATATAAAATTTTTATTGTACATAATAATTCTTTATAAAATTATATATTATAAACAAGGCTAAAATAATTGTTTTTTATTAGTAATTGATGTGATTTTCATTAAATTTTAAATTCATTATCAAGGTAGAAATGATATTTGTAAAAATAACTATATCATAATTGATGATAAAAATTCTTTGAAAATTAAAAAAAATTACATATTTTTATGTATGGGCAGGAAACTTCCTTTTTAGGGGCAGGAAACTCCCCCCCTTGATCATATAAAATTTTGGGGCAGGAAATTTCCCCCCAAATTAATATAAAAACAAATATAGAATTTATTTTAAAAGATACTCAATTAATATATGTTTTTAAGTCAATATAAAAATATAACAATGGTACATTTGAAACTATTATAGTTTCCACTTTTAATATACACTTAGTAGTATAATATCTAGTGATTTAAATAAAAAATAATAATAGAAGATGGAAATTTATTGTTTTATAAAAATTAATTTAGGGTCCTAAAATTAATATATTTACAATCTTCTCTATAGTATTATAGCAGCATTTATTTAAATTAGAATATTTATTAAGAAACTTCAAATTATGAATTCATTATATATTTAATTTCCTTTAAAATTTGTTTATATTATCAAAAGAATTCCTAGTCATTAATAATATGCTTATGTTAATCAATTATTTTACAAAAGCAATATGAACTTAATTAATAATTGATAAAAGATGATTGAAATTATCTCACTGGAGTTTAATAGATATATATTTTTATTAATTTATATCTTTATTTTTTTTAAATCATGTAACATTAAAGTACACTTAGAATGATTAAAGATTTCAAAACATGTAGAAAAATAAGATTAATTTTAATTATAAATTATTTATTAATTTTAAATAATATAAAAATATTTATAAAGGCTTACATATATAATATAATAATTAAGAAAGATAAAAAAAAAGTAATAAATTTGTTTTATATTTATTCTGCACTTATTTAATATTAACTTGAAAAATAATTAATATATAGTACTATCAGTTGCACTATCAAAAGTAAAAATTTCTCATTATATTATATTATTAATTTATTAAATTATATTTACAGTCTAAAAAAATTAAAATAAAGAATTGTTATATAATATACTAATGACATATTAATTATACTTGCTATATTATATATTATCTTCATTGTTTGCTTAGAAATTTTCATCATTTATATTTAAATAAAGTTTAAGAATATGCTTTATATTTAATCAATTATTATATTTTAAAATGAAATATCTCAGATGTGATATCTCAAATGTAGCATTATTATTAAGAAATTAAATTATAAAAATAATAAAAACCTTAAATATTATATAATATTTTAATTTGATATTACCCATTTTAAAATTAGAGAAATAAAATTTTACAAATCTTCTTCTTAATTTTCATTGCCGTTTTCCATCTCAGTTAATTTTACTTATTAATAGATATATATTATTTATAATTTATCTTTTAGAAGCATGACAAACTATTTCTATTCAATTATAATTTATTATAGAAAACCTACGAGTTTTTTATTATTTATTCTTAACAAAGCAGAAAGCAAATACTTATTATATAATTTAAAATAATAAAATTAGATTAAATTTAGTTGAGTTGATATTCAAAAATATTTACAATTATTATTTGGTTAATATATTAATATATTCGCTTTAAAAACACAGAAATTCAAAGACTCTTTAAAGAATTGGCAAGATAGTACTTTCTAATATTGCTGCGTAAATTTATCAGATATTTCATATGTCCTGATTATTTTTGGTAATATAATTTCTAATTTTTTATTTAATTTTATCAGATTGTTAAAAACATGGAAATAGAAAGCTCTCTAAATATTTAATATAGATTATAAAAATTAACTTTATAATATTTTTTACATAAATATTAAATTCTAAAATTTCTATTTGTGATAAGCATTAAATTAAATATAAAATCAAATAATCAAGATTAATAGATTATTTAAATATAAAAAAATCTAATTAATATAGGAACTATTATCTTAAAAATATTAAAATTAAGGTCAATAATTTATGTATTATTTATTATATTTAAAATTCAAGCATACATATAATTTTTATTTATTATTATTTAATCAGAAATAATAAAGGAAATTATTCGAACTTTTATTCTAATATAAATATTAACTTGTCTCTTATAATTAAAGAATGAAAATAGAAGAGCTATCAGAGATGAAAGATATATCTGAATATTCAAACTTGTTTTAATTTAATAATTTATAACATGGCAGTATTTAATTATTATTTCTAATTATTTTTATGTACATTCACAAAATATATTGTAATAAAATATTTCTAATAATTCATTTATCAATCTAAATGTATCAAATCATAATTAAAATTCTATAAATAATATGTAAATAATTTTTAAAATTTAAATTTTATATATTTTATATGGAAGAAGAGAAGAAAGATTTTGTTTGGCAATAAACTCAATAATTTATTTGATAAAGTATAAAATAATTTTCTGATATTAAATATGTATAAACACTATATCTATTTTATATTTATCAATTAAATATTTATTTATTATATAATATTTATTTCATTTAAATATTTTAATTTATTTTATTTATACTAGCATAAGAAAATAGTTATATTTAATTAAATATTTAAGTGATTTTAAATTATATTAAGAATTTTAATATAATAATAAAAATAAAAATTTATATTATGATTAAATAAATTATAATTAATAAATTTTATTGTAGTAGATGAAGGACCGATACCAACTTATGTATTAAGAATTAATTTTAAGTTATAATTTGCTTATTTTTATTGTAATTTTAATGAATTTAGATGTTAAAAAATTATGTTTATCAAGGAAACACAATGATTTATTGCTTTATGCATGGAAAAGATTTTAATTTCTTGTAAAAAACAAAGTTTCAACTAAGATTAATTACTCATATTTTAAAAATTACTAAGAATAAACTTAAACTACCTATTTAATTTAGGCATATAAATTAATATTATTCTTTCTTTATGTAAAACACTATAATTTAATATTAAAAATCCATGAAAAAATCCATATTTTATTATATAATTATTTGATTTACAATTATAAAAATAAATAAAATATTTAAGTGCAATTAAAGAATTACAGAGAGAAATTAACTGTCTTAATTAAGCATAGTCTACTCACAATTACTAATTTTTGTCTTTGAATTACTTAATATCGGTGTAATTAAGTAAATGAAGAAAAAGCAAAAAAAATAATATTAAAAAGAGAATATTATAGTTGGTAATTATAAAGTATTAAATGCATTTCTCCCCATTTTTTAAAGCATTTCTTTTGTTAACAAGGATTTTTTAAATATTAGTTTCGCATTAATTGACAGTTTTCAAATTTTTTATTTTTTCCTAAATGTTTCTTAACCAATTTAAAATTTATATTATATTTAAATGTAACTAAATTGCTTTTGCTATTAAAAATAAATATTATTATTATTACAGTTAAAAGGAATTATGGTCTTATTTTTAAAAGTAAAATAATTAAATCTTTGTTAGTGTTTTTATTATAAACATTTAAATATTTGGAATTGAAGAAATGAATGCATAAGTTATTATTAATTAATTAAAATAATGATAAAAATTATTGTATTTATTATAGTAAATTTAGTCTTAGTTATTGAAATTAAATAATGATATTACGAAATCTATTTATAATAATTTATAAAACTATTGAAATAAATTCTTAATTATACTAAATATATAAAAGTTATAAAAAAATTAAGGTATAAATCTATAAGAAAATGTTCATTTAAAGCAATTAAAAAAAATTTAAATTTGTAATTTATTTTGAAAATTAACTATAAATTAAAAATACTAAATTTTGTGTTTTGAAAGCTAAAATATATGTAAGTATTTACAAATGATAGTATCAGAAAAAAAAAATCTCATAGTGTCATTGTGATAATTATTGATAAAATACATTCGAATCGGGGAATTGTGAAAATAAAAATACAAAATTAATTATATAAATATTTACTGCTGATATAATGCGTGAATAGTCTTATTATAGAAAAGGGGTCAAAATGCTAGATTTTTTTACAAAGTGGTCACTTTTACATATATTTGTAGTCAAAATCGACTTTTATTATGATTATGCTATCTTAAATGACCAAAGTAGAGATTTATTGCCAAAATGGCCAAATTTTCAGTTTTTGACTAAGATTGATATGTCTTTGTTTATGTCTGTCATATATTTGTAGAATGGCCATAAAGTGGTCAAAATGCATTGATACAGCCAAATTGTCAAAATTAGGTGTCAAAAGTGAGATTTGTTGTTGCATGACCATTTTAGGGAAGGTTGGTCAAATTTTCGAAAAATCAAGGTCTTTAGTCTGAATCTTGCATTTTTAGTCACTTTTCGCAAAATTATGGTGACCAAAATCCCATTTTGAGCAGAGATGTCAAAAATCTTGAAAATCTCTTATATTGGTCAATGCTGTCAAAAATTGCGAGGTTTTAGAGTTCTTGATTGCAGCACTGTCTATAAAAGGATACTGATCAAAACAATTGAGCAGAAGTTGGAAATTTGCTAGATTTTCACTGCATTCTCAAGAATTCGAAAAGTCTGATGCTTAGTTTATCTCCTCCCTCGCATAATTATGCAATTCTTGAAATAGTTGTATTTAAAGCGAGATTTTAATAACTATAGCCAAAGTTGCTCAACTCCTCTAAATTTCACTCTGAGATGATAGAAAATTGCAATACAGAGTGTAGTAATGTAGAATTGGATGATACTTGCCAAGAATTCATAAATATCTGAGAAGACTTGTAAGAACTGCGAATTCAAGGGATCCCAATAAATATATGCATTAATTATAAGGACAGTAGTAGTAGCAGTAGTAATAGCAGCAGTAATAGTAGTTGCAGTAGTATAGATGATGCAAGATTATATGCACTTATAGAATTTTAATTATAAGGTGCAATTCTAAGTTTTGAGTAGAATCTCAAACAAAGCCATACCTCAGAGTATGGATCCACTTTTTTATGCTAAATGCCCAAAGTCCTCTAACATCATCCTCGCTCATATTTTTGATTATCTCTTGGATTCGCTTGACAAGCTGCACTCTATAATTTTTAAAGAGCAATATGCTTACTTGCTAATGATGTTCTGCTGCTTGAGGTTCTTTTTTATGTATGCAAACAACTATTCGATTGGGTTGAGCCAGGGCGAGTATTCTGCGTTGAAAAGAACATTGACTTTGAAGCGACGAGCAGTCGCAAGCATCTCTGAATATTTATGAATTATCGCATTATCCATCAAGAGCACCACCTTCTTATTGCATAAATCTTTGTCAGTTCTTATACTTCTTAGCGTCTGATAGATAAAGTTTTCGAATAGTACTGAATCGAATCCTCCTTCAATTATTTGAGTCGATACCACTCTATCAACCGCAATTGCAGCTATCAGACTCATAGAGTATTGCTATCTCTTAACTATTTATTTTTCAATAGACAACTGCCTAGCTTTCAAACCATAATCACCTAAATTGGCAAGCATTTCCTTTTGATATTGTGAGATTGGTTTATAGTTTAAATTAAGCTGGATTTGATCTGACAACAATGCTATGGGTTTGATACCATCCTTTGATTCTTCAAGTTGGCTCTGATTTGGTTATAGGTCACCTATAAGAGAGGTTGAATAAATTTGAGAACGATAGCAGAGTTGTCATGATAATAGTTGATGAAAGTATGCATAATGATTTGGAGTCTAAAGTTAGATATGTTGATTTTGTGGAATCTGGAACCATGCAACCATGAGATATCTTCAGGATATCTTCATCTGGAACCATACAACCTGAGTGCTGAATCCTGTAATGTAAGTTCAGATCCATACAACTTGGATTGATACAACTTGGATCCATACAACCTGGAATCATACAACATGGATCCATACAACCTTAGCGCGGATTCATGCAATCATAGAGCAGAACCATCCAATCCAAGAGATATCTTCAGGGTATCTTCATCTAGCATAGGAGTTGAAATCATCCTATAATTTCCAGAGATTACTTTTAGACTTTCATCTCTCTCGCTCTTAATGCTATCAAAGATAAGTAATCGCTCCAACTCAGTTCAATAGGATAGTTTACCAAAGTCAAGAATAGAACCAACATATCATAGACTATCACCATGCAACAACCATCAACTTTCAATTCAACTTCTTGTACTTACTCTCATCTATATTCGAGCTGCTTAATACTGAGAGCGATAGCTTTCTAGGAGTTAGCTGAATCACTTCTCTCTATCTCGAACTTAACAAAGACCTGCTTGATTTCTTCAAAGTCGATTGCAACTTTAGTTTTGATACTCGGTCGATCAATGGCGTGAGCCCTGAATGAATTCGTTTAATCTGTTCATCATCCGAAGTGACTTTCTTGACAGTGCTCTGCAACTTCATATTTCTGAACTTCTTCAGAGTACTCGATTAGTTTTGGGCACTGTCTTCCACTTTAGGAATAGGAGATAAATTTTTATTCAGCTTCTGCTTAGCTTACAAATTCTAACGAGGTGGAGTTTGCATAAGAACTGACTTCTAAAAATAATCCAATAAAAAATGTGATCAAATCGCTTACTTTAGAAGTGCTTGATGATTTCTCTGATTTCTAAAAATTAGATTGCTTTGCAAACTTGGTCAAACTACTATTACTAGAATGAGATTTTGAAATTGGTTTTGCTTTAGTCTACAATAGTGAATGATGATTGGATGATAACGAAGCATTAGCAGCAGCTTAAAGCTTAATGCTTTGAGTAGTATTTAAGCAGGCAAATTTATTGATCTTATAAATGAAACTGCATCCGATTCATTTGATGATTCCTAAAATTATTTATCATTCAACTGCTTGCCAAGCAGCATCTCTCCATACTACAACTCCTTATCGCCTGCGATGATTTTACTGCGATTCTTGGTTGTGATGAGTTTAGTATCTCTCTCACTCCTCTTGCCAAGAATACTCTTTTAATTTAGTGACCACTATTTAGGAGGCAAGTAGTCAGATCTGAAATTACTTTCATCAAATGATATAATTACTGCATCTTCACTTAAGAACTATGATAACAGTCGACTCACCCATAAGCGCTTGCCATTATAAGCAGGATCTCTATATTTGATATTCGCCGCCTCTGTCTTACCAAACTTCAAATGAAACTACTCCTTGAGAATTTTATGAATCGTTGAGATGCAAGGCACTTTGAATGTATACTATAATGGCGAACTCGTTTTCATTTCTTGCAATCGATTATGTATATTTCTTCCAGTGCATTGATAAATCCCAACTTCCTCAATGCATTCGACAACTGCAGCAACCAGCTGCTCATTATCTCTCTCCCTCCTCTTGCCAGATTTTTTAGGTTCTTAAGGAGGCAATACTTAAGTTCTTAATTCATGCTTAAACTTCTCAACAGTTCTTGATACAAACTCTGCTGTCACTCGCAACTTCTTAGAAATTTACTTTGGCTTCAACTAATCTTCAATATACATTCTTACTATCTCAAGTCGCTTATGTGCAAGCTTTGCTTCTCAAGGCTTTAAATAGGGATTGCTTTCTTAAAGACGATTAGAGTTTAGCTGCCTTGAATTTTAAATCAAAGATAGAAATCCAGTTTGAATCAACTGCGTTGATTGCTTATCCTTAGCAGATCCAGATATCTAAATATAATTGAATTAGAGTGATTCTTAAATTTTAGATTATTCAACTTACCAACTTTGATTTGCGAAAATTATTTAAGAACTGCTCAAGGTATTAGCAGAGTGAATCGTCGCTATGCAAACTCTTAAAATCTATCATGCCTTTCAAATATGCATAGATTCCTTCTAATGGCATCTATATAATTAACCCTCCTTATAAGGAATCCACTTGAGGAGGAATCTCACCAGAGTTGAGCAGAGTTCCAGTATTGTATGAATATTTTGCAGGAGCAACCACTTGCACGAAATTCTTTCCTAAAATCACAGGTCCCCACTTTGTAATTTGCTTATCTTAAACCTTGATTCAACTTTGCTTGATGTTTTGAAATGAATGCTAGCTTAGATGATCGTCGCTGACGATCGAGTGTTGCGATAGCTCTTGCAAAGATTGCGATAGTTTTTCAGATTGCTCGCAAAGGAGATTTGATTTTAGCGCTGCTTTCATTTTTAAATTAAAAGTATTTAATATAATAACTTAGTGTAATAGTATATTTTAAAATTCAAGATTTTCATTGATAGCTTAAATTAATCTTATAACTACATGCTTATATTAAACTTAATATTGAGCTATCTTAAGACTATTATATTATGTTAATATTATTAATTATCAAACTTGCTAATGTAGCGCTCCTTCATAACAGATTCGCGAGGATAAGTTCTCACTGGAACTTAAGTGCTTCAATTCATGGAACAGTCACTTGAGCAATACACAATCGTCTTTGGCATTCAACTTGCCTTTCACACTATCAGAACCATATAAATCTAAGGTCTATTCCTGGGTGACAACTAAGAGCTTATCTAATTTGTGATAGAAATCATGAACTTCAGGTACAGACCTGCTTAAGCATAAGAGATGGGTTGAGCAATGCATTGCAAGATTAAACAAGCTTAGAATTATTATGTTGATTATTTGCATCTGTTAAGCAATATAATATGCAAAGAGGTTTATGCAACCTCGCAATTGATGCTTTATTATTAATAAGTTATTATTTTATAATCAATAATTATATCAAAGAATGAAGTCAAGCAAAACAACGAAGCAGCACTGCTTCACTTTCATGCATTAATCTAAAGCACCTGGTGGATACATCGTAGAAATATATCAGGCAAGTAATTTAGCAATGTTGATGCATTCGCAAAGTGTAGGTGATCGACGAGCGATTCAAGCGCACATTCAAGTTTTAAGTTGATCCGCAAAGAGGCTTCAAGAATGTTGTAAATTTGGAGGTTGCAGAGAACGAACCAGTTGTTGCAGTAACCTATAAGTGGTGAGGATATCACAACGTATGGATTTATCCATTCAAGAAGGAAGACCCATACATGCACTAAGTGTATATACTTCTTGATCCTGAAGATTCTTCTGATGGTTGGTTCTTCAGCTTTGATAATGACAGTCTAATTCAAGTAGAGTAAGGAATTTAAATCAAACTATTGCTAACGCGCAATTTATAGTTAAATCAAGGGAGAATACAGGAAGACTATAAATAAGTATGATGAAGAAGTGAGAAAGCAGTTGACTTCGCAAGAAATGCCAGAACCCTAAGAATACGTTGGAGCAGTAACTTTCGCTGTGTGATTAAGATGAATAAATAATTATTAAAGCAGTTAAGTTGCACTGGTGATTAAACCCTTTATTACCTACACTTTGTTAAATTACCCAAGTATTTACTAATTATGCTTTAAAGCGGTAATTTTAATTATACTAAGTTAAACCAAATCGTCTTTATTAGCCAAAGTAGTAATTACACTTTAAGAGTGTTATATAATTACTTTTTATTGTTTAGTAATTTTATAATTTAAAAGCAATGCTTTAGTACTATTTGAAAACCTCTCTTAGATTTACACTCTTCTGATATTCACATTTATTTGTCAAACTTATCAGTGATTATCAATATATTAAAACTATCGAATTCCCTAAACTTTCTACCTAACAGTTGATTATTAAAACCAGAAAACCAATAAATAACTTAAACTAGCAGCTACAGAAAATAAGTATACTTTTATCTCTAAAATAATTTGCCTGATATCATTTGGTGATTTTGATAATGACTTCAATCATTATGAAGCTGATGTTGATCAATCTAGTAGTAATACTATGGCAATATTAAAATGGTACCTATAAATAAAAGAGTTAATAAATAATTGATTTGATTTTTGAGAGCTCTTCAATTCAATGCGCGCATTCATCTGTAAATAATTCCTAAAAAAATAATTAAATAAAATACTTAGCCTAAAGATGTTCCTTTAGATTCCTCATTATGATTTAATTGCAAGCTTACTCTGATTTCTGATTTAATTCGTCTCTGATTCCATTGCTGCTGATCCTCTGATTTAAATTGCTAAAACTTACCATTTTTAAAAGATTATACAAGTCAGGATGAGTTTCTTCATGCTTCCCCTTGGTACACACCTGTGAATCAAAGCTTCCAATATCTGTTGATTCAAAGATGTGAAGGTTGGCTACTGCTCAGCTAGCGTCTTCCAGTACCCACTAGTGAGAGGGATCTCCGAGTAAGAACGAGTAAAATCTTCCAATATATTTTAAGCCTCCTTACCCCTCATTCCAGTCTAAAAAAAGCTTCCATTATCTTTCAGTGACCACCCGAAACTCATCCTAAATTTATTATGGCACTGCCTCGCTTAAGTAGAGGCTAAACCACCACCACTCATTTAAAAGTTCAAGCAGCTGGTGAGCAGTAATTTAGTTCAACCGAGATTTGATTTTGATTTTATCATTTTAAGATTTTAATATATTCCATCGCACATTTATTGCCACAGCATGATTATTCCTTCTGTTTAGAATTAAAAGACCTTAGCAGCAACTACTCTGACCTATTGCTAATTATATTTGTATTAAGAGCTGTAGCTGCTTTAATCTATAATCTTATCATTGTATTCTCTCTGCTAATGTGATTTTAATTTTAGTGAAATCAAAGCTTGAAGTATTTTAAATCATAGTCCTAATTTAGAAACCCTAAACTCTTCAACAAAGAGTTTTTAATCTTAAACTTAACCTTAATGCACAACTAGCTAATAAAGTATTTTAGTTTAATTTTAATTGTTAATAGACTAGCTCGTCAGTTTAAGCTTTACAGCTTTAATCTTAAACAATTGAAAAGTGCAAAAGCCTTAAAACCAGAAAATTTTCTTAAAATGCTTTTAAAATAGTTACTTATACTCTTGAATGGAGGGTATCCAACCATAGGCTGCGGCTGGACCCTAATGCTCCCGAGTAGAAGGAGCATGTTAGATTTTAGCTATTATAAAAGTTAGGAAGGAGTCTTAAGTTAGAACAGCAAAAAATCAAGAGGCAAAAGTTTGATTTTTGCTCAAATTTGCGAAATTTTAATGTGATAATGAATTATGAAATTCGCTGGCTTAAATAGGCCTGGAACCATACAATCTGGAGTCATGCAGCTGGATTCATACAACTGGAGCTGTACAACTTGGATTCTTACAACCTAAGGTTGAGTCTTGCATATTTTGTCTCTAATGCAGCTATACAACTTTATGTTGAGCAATTAACATACTCAGTGATTTCTTAATACACTTTTGCATGAATTTTGGAGATATCTTCAGGACATCTTCCTGGAACCATACAACCTGGAGATATCTTCAGGATATCTTCATCTGGAACCATACAACCTTAGAGTGGATTCTTACAACTTAGCATCTCTAATTCGACTAAACCACCTCAAATAGAACTCTATCACTTATATATGATGTTGCTATACTCTATTGCATTGATTGGAGGTGTTATGGAGGTATAGTGATTATAAGGGGTAAGAAATGACAAGTTTGACTTTAGAGAGGTTTTTGACTTCTTAACCATAGTATTGCTTAGAATTTAGGTCTATTCTCAAACTAAAGACCAATTGACTTAACATACCCAACTCTCACCTAATCATGCCAAACCCATCCAAATCATCATTAATCGTATCAGAGGCATCGAAAACATCATTAGAGTTGAAGTCAGAGCTCTTAGGCAAAAATCGATGTTTCAAGATAGATACTCAAACTGTTGGTTTGAAAGCTGTTATTAAATGTCATGAAATACTAGAATTTTTGAAGTTTGGCCTCTTATATTCTAACCCATATACTTCAGATCAGCTTGTATTTGCATTTATATATGCATCACTGTTGTGTTGTATCATATCAATAAAGTAAGGCTCGCCAATCATAAAGTAGGCAGAGCTATAAGCAATATTATCGAAAATTTTCACAAGCCTTGAAATTTGAGATATCTTCAGGATATCTTCCTGGAACCATACAACCTGAGGGTGGAACCATACAACCTTGAAACCCAAAATTTGATAAAATCTCATAATAATGCAAAATTTATGCCTGATATAAGTACATATGAATATTGCAATCGATTGCCGCATTATTTAGTCATCGAGGAGAGTGCAATCGCAAAGTAGAATAGAAGAGTGAATTATATTAAAGAGTATAGTGCAAGAGATTAGGTTGTGAATGTATTAGGGAAGGGATTATTAATAGTTTGCGAATTGGTCACTGACAGTTGCTTAAGAACGCGATTTCATCCTTAAGGTGCATGATATGTCTTGGGTAGTCTGCTTCAATCATGCCTAGGAGTTCATTAGCAACATCTTTTGATATGTAGGAATACATTCGAAATTGGGAAAATGTAATTAATTAAATTTATAATAAATCAAAATATTGGCAGTTAAAGTTGGCCAATTTAAACGATCATGGGCTCATTTGATAGAGAATTCAAAATAAGCTGGACTTTATTGTTTGGCGGTACTATTTTATCGCATCTCTGGAGCGAGATAACTTGATTTTAATTAAACTCATTTTAATTCATTAAATTATACCCTCACATTAAAGTAGAATTATCTCGCTCCAGTGATGCGATAAAATAGTACCGCCAATAGTAAAGTCCAGCCAATTTTGAATTCTCTATCGAATGAGCCCAAGATCGTTTAAATTGGAAAACTTTAACTGTCAATATATTGAATAATTATAAATTTGAATTAAATTAATTTCCCAATTTTAAATGTATTCCTACAATAGTGATCTTGCCAGACCAGAGTCGTTGCACTTAGCCATAGCCTTTGAATTGATTTCCATACGCTGGAGCTGCCTACTCTTCATCAGAAAGAAATTCGTCTTTACAAACCTTCAGAATCAATTTGTTTTAACCTGGCTTTAGCACTAAGTATAGAATGAAAGTAATTGGCTTGTTCAAGTATTCGTTAGATTGATGAATTGATTTGTCGTCTCTGGCTGCTTGCTGCACTTCATTGGAAACTACACTAAAGGCACTCCAAGGTTTGAAGAGGCGATCCTTTTTGAAAGCATAATCTAATCCAGCAATCAACACTTTCATATTGAAGGAAGATGGCCCAGCTAGATATCTCATGATATTTTGATGAGGAGCGAATATGCCTCGCTACATTAGTTCAAGATTTGCAATACATACTCCTATAGCTATTCTTAGTCTGTAAACATGCTTGAGCTTTGCTGCATTCATCAGGAATTTCCCAAGAGGGTAGAATTTCTAGTTTATTCTGAAGCTTTAAATGAATAAACTTTCATCACTGTCAAAGAAAAGATTTTGGCAAGGCAGAATGAACTTGGCGTCTCTATGGTCTTTTAATAAGTTGAATTCGTGATTCGCTCTATTCTTAGCGTGCTGCCCTAAATAAAGCTTCAGCCAACTGTATGATTTATCGTTTTGCATATCATTCATTTGGAAGACTATCTCTTTGGTTGTTGCACATACATTATCTAGATATTTTCAAACCCCAAGAAGTTCAAGAACTTTGCAAGAGTCTTCACGTAATCGTCTTCATCGTCTTTAAATGATAAGATGCCCTGTTTTATGATTTGGTTCATTTAGTTGTAATACTGAAAGTAGGAAGCTGTACTATTATTATTCAGCAAGTCTTAGCGCCCAACACCAATATAACTCAAGTTTGACTCAGAGTTTAGTCTTAAATTTAAAACTTTTGCATTATCAATCCAAGGTTCAGAATTTTACTTTACTGATTGCGATCCATGGTCTTGCTTGCTATTCTTTGCTGATTGTACCTTCTGTGGTGTTATCACGCAATCAACTTCTGAATGAATGCCAAAGTCGACTTCATCTTCATCTTCACTGGTGCTATTCGATTCTGCTTAGGAATGCATTTACTGATTTTCCATATTAATTTGTGAACTCATACTTTAACTTTCTGAATCGACTGAGTCTTCTTAAATTGATCTTTTAAGTATACTTGTAGAGATAAAGTCGCTTTAGTTATCGCTCTCCTCACTCTGATCCCTCTCAGCTACAAATTTCTTCAACTTTCTATTAGCCTATAACTTGTGACTTTTCGCTTTTTAGATAGGTTATTACCTACCTAAAGTATTTAGTTAATTACTATTTCTTATATAATTAGGAGCTACCCTATCAAATAACTTACATTTCTATTATTTCTATTACTTTGTTTTAGTTTATCTTAATCGTTTGTTTTCTAATTCTAGATTCTCACATCTTGCATGTAAAGTGGCAATGCTATCGCGAAGTTTTTAAATGTATGCCTTGCGCTTGATCCTAGACTTTTGAATTGCTTTTTACTTCATGTATATCCAGAGCTTGGGTTTGATCTTACTTCTGCTTATTTCAAACTTTGATTATGCTTTGACTTGGTTGAACTAGGCAATTTACTTTGATTTAGAGGGCTCTCCAGTCCCAATACCATCTTTGAGGAAGCTTTTGTATTTGCTCAAGTCAACTTCATCTCGAAGCTTGTAAGTTGAGAATCCACATCAACACATACTACATCTTCTTCAAGTACGTAATCAACAAAAATCTTGGATTCCTTATCTTAGCGCTTGCCATTAATTAATTTGAGTTATTAGTAGCGCTCACAATGAAAATTCTGGATGTGTCTCGCATAATTGCTCCACGTAATTCTCTTCGGGTTGATGGAGCTGCAGTGGAGGCAGTAGCAGTAGACTTTCTTGGCAGTGCTTGCACTTTCCATATTTAATAGTAATTAATTGAATGCTACTTCTTAATTAATTTGATTGCTTAGTATTAAAATTGGCAGACAGATGAGTATTAACCACTCTTAAAATTTTAGGGAAAGTAAAGATGTTATCGATAGCACTCTGTTACTTTATTAGTTTGACTACTAATGCTTGCTCGCTCTCTACTAAAGTAAACCATTTATAAAAGATGATAGTCAATAAGAATGAAAAACTCGAAGTTGAAAATGTATGATTTCGATATCTTCAGGATATCTTCATCTGGAACTATGCAATCAATCCTGTGCAACCTGGACTCTTAAATAAGGGATCAATCCAATAAAGTTCATCACATTCTTGGACTGTGTTGGTTTAATCACACATCACCCAGATTAACGTAATTGAAAATATACAATGAAGAAGAGGATACTTATAAACTGGATCTATACAGCCTGGAGTCTTGCAGCCGGACTTATACAACCTGGAACCATACAACCTTGAGATATCTTCAGGATATCTTCATCTGGATCTATGCAGCCTAATAGTGGAAATTTACAGCTTGACTCATGCAATGTCTCTAATCTAAGGAAGCATGAATACATTAATGTAGTTAAGCGAAAACTCATAGTAAGAATATTTCAGACTGACTCCCCCTAATCAAAACCCCCAAAACCCTTTCAGTAGTTTGATTGAGTTCTTTATTGATAAAAGTAGACTATTAGTGCATACTTTATACTTTATTTGGGTTTTAATAGGGTTTATGTAGGGGTTTAATGTTTAAATATTGTTAATTTAAGTGAGTATTACAAGCGAGTTTTTTAAAATATTTCACACAAACATATGCTTAGAGTCATGTGGCAGTTCTCTGAATTTTATCTTCTAAGTTGATGTTTGATTGTTTCTATTGTTTGTTAATTCTCTTAGCTTGGCTTGATAATAGTTGAGTATGCAAGTTCTCTGAGACCTCCATTTATTTTATTTTTATCGAGATCTTGTTTGATTCTCTGCTTAGAATCTCTCTCACCCCTGCAGCTAAAGTAATCGTTTCTTGGCATGTCACTCTCATTATTATTACTGCTAGAGCCCAGATATCCCATTAAGTGTCTCCATCTCTCCAATCCTCTCTCTCTGGGAAATATCCAGGAGTGCCGTATACATTTCCTTATGCAGAGGCTTGCACTCTTTGAGCTCTGTTCAAGTCTATAATATAAACTCTAAAAGGCTGAAAGTTCATCATGATATTCTCTGGCTTTAAGTCTCTATTTGACATAACCTAGCTTGTGAAGCTCTTCAATCCCTTCAACTATCTGCTATACTATCTAGCTAATTTATCTCTGACATCTATCGTCAGATAGGAATTCTCTGTAAGTCATTTCAAGTAAAGGAAGCCTGAAGGCTACATGATCTTTACCAAGTAAAGTAGCATCAAGCTAGATGATATGCCTACACTCATTTAACTTTGCCTTTTATAGAGAATAATATTCATTAGCAAATTCCATTTGGAACTTGTCATCAGCAAGGAAGTAATTGAAAGGATATATCTTGTAAGCATATTATTCATCAGTAATGACTCTCTTCTCTATTTTATCTTCAAGAGTGAGGTAGCTTTCTAGGCAAGAATCTAAGTCAATAATTTTTAATATTGGAATCTTCATTGCCTCTATTTTAACCATGATTTTATTGATCTCAGTGACTCGAAAGTTCTTGACTGCTTTCTTCATTTTAACTTACTTCTAGACTTCAACTCTAAGAGACTCCACTGGGTTTCTTGATCTTCTTTTAGAGGAATCTATTCCCTGTAGGTTCATGAATAAAGACAAAACTTTAATTGTGCTTTTTCTTTAAGTGCCTTTTAAGGTCTCTAGTATGAGAATATGGCTTCTCACTGAACTCACAGACATACTTCACATCTTTCTTTTAATGCTTGAGATATAACCTTGGCATATCGTTGTGTATATCTCTCAAGTGTCTCTTATAAGTTGACTTGTAAGGGAAAACTTTATTGCAGTCTTTGCATCAATAATCATCTTTGGCTGGGATTTATTAATGCTCTATGGCGGGTTGTTTAACCTCCTCCTCAATTTGTACAGCTTCTTTGATAACCTCCTACTTAACTTATATTTAAATCTCAAAGCTAGACTCATCAAAGTTGCCATATGTAGGCTCCCACTGAGTACAAGCGTCTCTGGTCTCTACTTTTCTTGGTTGCTGGAATGATAACATTTATTGGCATGATCCAAGTAATGCCGCTCTTCTCAAAAGGTTAGCCCTCATTTTAGTTT
>ARYC01013943.1:0-12752 GCA_000711775.1 Oxytricha trifallax
CATCTTTTAAAAGCCCACAAGAAAGAAATAGAAGTTGAAGATTAAGACACTCAACAAAAGTTGCTCAACAAAAGAAAAGCAAGGGAGCCTCTTTAAGTTGCTGAGCTTTAACAAGCAAGCGAATCAGAGTATGTGAGGATTGCACGCAACCTCTTAGCATCAGAGGTCACTAAAATCATGATTAAGATATAATACAAGAAAATTCCAGTATTAGCATAGATTGATTTAGATACTTCTCTCTAAAGCTACCTAATTCTGGAGGACTCTTATGACAAGAAAGTTATTAAGGATCATCAGTATGCTTACAAAGTATATCCTTTCAACTATCTCCTTAGCGATGATAAATATTAAATGGAGTTTACTAATGAGTATTAAGTACTCACTCAGGCCAAGTTTAAAGAATGCAAATACTTAATAAAGCTAGATGCTGTTCTCCTAGCCAAAGATCATGTAAATTTCAGACTACCACTCTTTGAGATGACACTCAGAGATTTCAAAACTGATCAAAGAAATCATCGATAGCTTGCATTAATATCAACCTAAGCTATACAAGGTATCAAAGAGCTTCATAAGTTAGGCTTTGTTCACAGAGATCTCAAGCCTGAGAATATAATGTTGAACTTTTCACCAGTAACAGTAACAATTATTGATTTCAACAGAGCCTTAAGAGTTGAAGTATCAAGACTTGGAAGTGTAATGGGAACTCCAGGTTATTATCCAGAAAGAGAAGACTGGAGAGATGGAGACTTACAGTGGGATGTGTGGGCTTTAGCAGCAATAATAATAGAGTGCGATATGCCTCGCAACGATTACTACTCTACAAGGTGCGAGAAGGATGCAAGGCAAAGAATAAAGCAATTTATTGAAAAAACAAGAGTGTCTTAATCAATGAAGCAAATGGCAGAGTCAATAATAATAAAACCAAACTCAAGATCAGACATATCAATATAATAGATAGAGTAGTGGTTAAGTAAGATAAACTTCAGACCACTTTCACATGATCCAAAAGTGCATTTTGAGTGATTAAATTAAATAAATTTACTATAAATTTCACATAAAAACCTATTTATAACCCCAACCCCTAACAAATTCCCTACAAATCAAAGCACTTATAAACCTCATTAAGGGGTTTTGGGGTTTTGAATCTCTACGAGGATGCGATGAATGATGAAGAGTTGGTTGTTTATCATCATACCAAGAAACAACTCTCTATCAAACTTCCAGAAAGGAGCTTCTTCTTTGGAGTTCTTGGCACTTTAAGAGAGAGTTATCTCAGAGAGATCATTGAAGAAGCTCACAAAAAACAGTACACTATTTCTCCTGAAGATTAAAAGAAGCAAGGTATACATATAAGCGAAGCTTGGCTTGAAGAGCTAAAGAAGCACCCTTACGTATCTAGTAAGCTTTGATTGATAACCTTTTAGGAAAACTTGGAACTCGTATATTCCTAATGAAAGAGCATGCGAAGGTTCACAGAGAGAGAAAGTCATAGACTATTCATGAAGTGAGCAAGAGACTTTATAAATAAAGATGTTTAAAAGCCAGATGAAATGAACATAGATTCAGGAGCAGGTACTAAGAGAAGAAATATGGGTACAAGCAAGCCATAAGAGAAAGAAAAATAAGAGAAGCCAAACCCCTTTATGAGCTAATTTAATATGTGAATTTATTAATTCGTTTAAATCTAAAACTTATTTATAAACATTCATTCTTCCTTCTCTCGCACAAACTGTCGTCTTATCTATCCTCACTCTCTTGCAGCTACTCTGAATCAAGTCTACTGTATCTATAGGCAAGTCATACATTAGATGATATAGCAGCAGTTTCTTGTAGTGGGTCTTTATTTAACTCCAGTAGAATTCAATTCCATTAAATTAAGGGCTGTAAGGAACATTGTATACAGGAGTAATGTTTAACTCTTCATAAGCTTTCTTAGACTCCTTAGTCTTATGAACTGAGAGGTTGTCAACAAAACTGATGATCTCTAAATCGTTGTATTTATCTCTTAGCTAATGCAAGAACTCAATATACTACTCAAAAATCGCTTAAAAGAGCGAGGATGAATGGCATAACTTTCTAAGCCTGAATCCTCGCTAATGCCAGGTAAAAATTGAATTGGTGACCACCTTCACCTTTTAGTCATAAACCTCTATGTTATCATACTTCTTGTACCATTACTTATTAATAAAGGTGTTGAAGGTAAACACAGCTTCATTAGTGTGTATAAACTTGATGTTATTGTCAATAGCCCTCTGCATTTAATCATATATATAGTTTAAATTATTACTATAAAATGGCACTGTAAAATCAATCACTCTCTTCACTCTGTTGACAGTCTTGAAAGTAATACCAGTTCTTCTATAAATGTTTGCTATAGTTTAAGGAGAGATTCGCATGTCAGGAAACTTGCGATGAAACATCACAGCTCGCTAGCTAGTGGAAAGTGTGCCCAATACTTTAAAGTCTTCGAGTCGCAGAGGTAATCAATATGGTACTGTGAGAACTTTTATTTTCTTGCAGGATGCTTTCGAGTACCAGAATTAAAATGCTAAACAGATAAAATGAAGTGATACCTAACAGTTGAGGCACTCTTGTGTAATAACTTTGCTATAGCTGCATAATTTAGTACAGGTTTGGCTTAGTCTATATTAATGCTAGCACCATGCCTAAGCTTAAGCAGTAAATCTAAATATTACTCATCATAAATTGACCCTTAATTTCGCTGTTTTCTATTTCTCATTTTCAAATTGACCAAATTTCTCTACTAACCCCAATAAGACCCCAAGAATACCCTACAAATCAAAGCACTTATAAACCTCACTTAGGGGTTTTGAGGTTTTGAATGTATAATATTTCAAAGATATGTACCTTGCAGAGGTAAAAATCCAACTGTGATACGATGCATATATAACAAGGATAAGTTATAGAAATATATTTATAGAATTACATCAAGTTCAAGAATGGATGGTAAATAGTCTGATATAAACTAAAATAATTTAAAAAAGAAATTAAACACTCTAATTAATAGCGATAGTACTAATTTAACAGATGATAAATTGAATGCTATCATCAAAGAGGTAAACTTTTAATTGCTATCTACGATGTAGCTTATTATAAGAAAAGTATACTTCAACGATAAAAAGAGAAGTAAAATGAACTATCAAATGAATAGTAGAACTTCAACACAATTTAAGCCCGAAAACTTTTTAACAATACTACCACTCTTCGTAAATCTTCATATGAATCTTTGTCTCAAGATAATTAGGGCCTCACTTAAACGAACCTATTATATGGTAAGACATCTCACACTGCCTATGACTAATTTGGTAACTACAACGGTATCCAATAGTCAAATGAGATATTCTTTGCCTAAGTAAGACTATAAGAAGAGATTGATAAACAATTTCAAGTAAATCACTAATTTTGCACACTAGATAGTGAAATTGAAAATATGAGTGTTATGGAATTAAAACCGAATAATTACTAAAGTGTTATTGATCAAATGAATATACTCATAGATCTTTTAAACAGGCATTTAAAAGGGACTGTGAATCAAGTTATTTCAGAACTGGTTGTCGATTTCGTCCAGGATTATAGAGATGAAGTGATCTATTTTTTGCAGTTTAAATATATTAACTGTTTAAACTTACCTTAAGATCCTAGTTTTATTGGAAGATTAAGTCCAAATGTTTAAGATATTTCAGCTAAAATTTAGGGATTAGAATAAACTGAACTAAAAAGCATGAATACTACTTTTTTGAAAATTAAAAAACCTCTTCGAAAATTGTATTTAACAAAAACTATGTTTCTCAAAAACAATATCTTTGAATGTGCAGGTGACTATTGTGACATCGATACCTTAGTTACTACGAATCTTCCTTAAGTCCATTAAGAAATTATTTTTGAACTGTAAAAAAAGAAAATAAACATTTAGACTAAGAAGATTGATGGAGACCATTTCTTTGATAATTTAAGGCTAAGCAAGAACAAACACCTCTTAGAGAGTTAGGCTAAATTACCTATAGATGAAAAATACACTTATTATATAATTTAGAAAACGATCATTAAAGATAGGCAAACAACTGGTATAGGAAAGATTTCTAGAAATTTGCTTACTACTATGTTTGAAAGAGTACGAGTGTGCACTAATTGCTATTGTATTTATAAAGATTTGGAGAAATACTATTTCAGAAATTTGTACAAATAGAAGAGAAGAATCGATAAAATTTAATAGCAAAACCCATTATCAAGAAAAGTCACTTTTATGACATATGATTCAGATTCTGATAGTGAAGAGGATACAATTAATAATTTTTTTATTAAAACCATTTTTTATTAAATTATTATTACTATATTAATAACTCTTCTTATTAACTGAAACTCTATAAATATCTTTAATTTTTCTCTTTACATATTTTAAAGAGTCTTTTTGATTAACTTAAATATATGCATGAATCCGCAAAACCTTTATGGATCTGCTTCTTGCCGCATAATCATAATGAACATTATTACTTTGTATTTGCAATAATCCGATTATTCATAAAATAATGCCATTTACTTTTAGGGGTTCCAGGGTTTCCTTTTCTAACAGCTCTTTCTGCTCAGTAGAACACTTCATTTGTTGTAGTACTCTAAGTACCTGTTATGAAAAAAGGTTTGAATAAAAAATACATAGAATGCGAAGATTAAATAATAAAAGTGCTGTTCCAAAGTCAAAAGATGTAAATTTACGAGATAAAATTGATTAAGCCGTGCTAAAAATGTTCAAATAAATGTAAAGAAAAGAATCCACTCCTGCTCATTCAAACAGCCCTTCTATAGTTTTGAAATAAGATTCTCATATTCATTTAGATCTTTCCCAACGAATAAGTGGAAGTATCACGGGAAAGCAATCAGTAACTAATGTAAATAACTTCTTTGTTACGTTTCATCTCATCAACACCAAATAAACTTAAAATAGGCCTTCCTCCTCTCTCAAATCATCTAAGGAAGAAATCAAATTAAATTGAAAAATTTGAAGATTCTCCTTAAACCTTGCTTCAAAAAAAGAAAGACTTAAAGGTATAATTGAGGTAATAATAAGAATAGACAAAGAAATTTAACAGTCTCTTGAATGATATAAGAATTAGACCTGAATAATTGATATCTTTAGATTTTAATAAAACTTTTCAACATTTTGAAAATAACTAGATTAGAACATAATTCAAATTCAAATTAGGAGTTCTACTCCATAGAAGATTAGATAATAGAAGAAGCCATTTAAAAATAATGGTGTTAAGATAAATTTGTAAAAGAGAATTGAATGATTAAGAAGGAGAATATATTGCTTAAACTGATGAGAATAATAACTAATTTTAGTAGCCATAATAGTTAAGTAAATCTCATTAATAATTAGATAAGATGATTAAGACAGCCTACATATTTAATCCAAAATAACTGGATTAATAATTGTTCGAAAAATGCTTATCTCATATCTATGTACATTAATATGACAACTTCAAAGTCAATAGAAGTTACTAAAGTAAACCAAATATACCAAAACCTAATATGAAATTTGTCAATTGATTATACTTTAAGTTTATTTTTAATTTCAAAAACAATATAACTGGGTTGATTATAACATTTATAAGTAATTTAATAATCATAAATTATCAAAATTAAAATGATGAACTTAAGATAAAACTATAAGCAATTGCTTTCTATGAATACCTCATTAAAGTTCTTGCAATAATCTTAATCAATAAATAATAAGCAATAATTTAACTTAGCAAGAGTAGAGAAAAGACATTTCTATGGTTTCCTATATAAAACTTTGTTTAAAAGTGACTAATCAAAGATCAATACCACTGAAAATATAAAAGATGAGGTAATTACTCAATTTAAGAAATATGTGATGTTAAAGTCTTACAATTTAGGAGAATGACATTAGATTGGCAAGAGATAGGTATGTATAAGAGCAAACAAAGGAAATGCTTTTTTCAATGAAAGAGGCAACCATACCAAAAGGTGTCAAGTTTTCATTTTTCATGATGACTTTTCCACTCCTTTGTACCACTACTTATTTGGGTATGCTTATTCCAGCTATGTCAATGGGGTAAATTGATCCTGCTAATTTTGCTTTTGTTGCCAGGACTTGTGTTAGGCTTCTTGCGCTAAACATCTCTTTCATTTAATAAAAATAAAGAATTTAATTTTAATGTTTATATTCTATAATTTCAGATTGTAAGTACTCATCAGAAATAATAGATTCTAGGGAGGTATCCACTATGGATTAGCTGCAGCAACATACGATACTGCAGTTACAGAAGATGAAATCCGTGCAATAAAGTATCAGATGGTCTATAGTTTTATCCCAGCAGCTATGAGTTTTTCCAGTGCTTCTCTCTTACTGTTTTCAACTCCACTGACTATCCCTACAACCGTGATAGCTTTCACAAGTTTAATGCTGACTCAATTAGTCACACTCCAAGTTGACTTGAAGTGTGCAGAGAAAGGACTTGCTCCTTAATGGTTCCTCAAATTCAGATCTGTTGGTTTTACTATATACATGCTCTTAACAACTGCAATATTCTTAATATACTACAGCAAAATTGACTATGTGCAAAGAAGAAACGATTAAAATCGCATTACCAACCTAAAAACAGCATTAGAGTTAGAAGATTTAGATTTTATTAATATGGTGAATGATCTCAATATCGATTATGACGAGACTGACTTGCAGGCATTGGAAAAAGAAATTCAATCTAAAGTGTCAAGATTGGATATGAAAAACGAATCAATCTCTGGTTTGAAGTCAGTTGCATGAGAATGATAGAGAGCAATTGATATGTTTAATTATAATTAAATTATTTAATGTTTACTAAATTAACTGCACACAAATACAAACTACTCAATAATTTATAATATAATCTTAAACCAACTTAGCTCAGAACAATATAGATATCACTCAAAATACATAAATCATTTTTCTGTATCAATATATTTTTCATAAATTAGTTTTTGAAATTATTCAATAAAGACTCAAGTACCAGGATGTTTGAAATTACATTCAAATTTTAAATACTTAATGCTCTTAATAAAACTGAAATAATTAAAATAAAAACATTTATTATAATTTGAATCTACTTTTAAAAATATTAAGAAAAACTAAATATTTTAATATTTAAGATTATTCTAATTTTTTGCTTTAATTTGTAAAATTTGACTTATTATATAAATAATTTATTTCGTAAACTTATTGCATAAACAATTTATTTCAGAATAAATTTTCAGCATTTATATATAATTTCTTAAAATAAATATATAATATTTAAAGTAGCAATAAGATTTCTATAAAGGAACACATAAAAAACAGATTTAATAAATGGAAATATTTAGAATATATATTATATTACAGTTTGAGTATATCTAATAAATTTTATACATTCCTTTTATAAATAGTGATAAACATATATATAATTTTAATTATGATATTTAAATAAACAATAAATTTTTTTTGAATTATATTTTACCATATATATGAGTATTTACTATTTTCGAACAATTTGAATATGGAATTTTCAACAAGCTCTCCGGACTTAGGTCCTGTAGGTACCTAAATGGAAGAAAAACTTTTGAAGGCATTTGAACCAGTACATCTGTAGATCATTGATGAATCACATAAACATGCTGGACATGCCGCCATGAGAACTCATCAGAGTGAGAGTGGCGAAACTCACTTCAAAGTAGTGGTTGTAAGCGATGTGTTTGATAAGAAAATGCCTATTGAGAGACATAGAGCAATAAATGATTGCTTAGAAGATGAACTTAAAAATGGAGTGCACGCTCTCAGTATTGAAGCAAAAACTATCAAGCAATCAATTAACACATTTAATAAAATAGTGTATTAATTTTAATTACTGCTAAATGGGAAGCAAAGAATAAGAATATTTGAATGGCAATGCATTTATAAATATTTTCCATTTCCTCAATATACTGTAATTAATTTACTGTCAATCTAAGAAATTAAATCAAATTAAGATATTGATTCATTACTACTTAATCAATCATTTGGAGAGTACTTGTCCATATCCTCGTACCTAATTCTTACCATCCCTGATTTTGGTTTTTCTGTGAGAGAATCATGTTAACATCTAATAAACCTTACTCTATGGATTTATTAATATAAAACATATCAATTTTAATTAATGAAATTAAAAACTATTGTTGATTGTCAATGAAGAACTTGGAAGTGTAAAGATATCCATACTTGACTCTATGCCCTCTCTCCTCTTTATCTCTATGATATTTCAATATTTCATCTTCTCTTTAAGTTCTCTCTATGTATAATTGTTTATCAATAAATATTAACTTACCAATCTTAGACAGTTGCTCACCATCAGGCACTAGCTCTTCATTGTAAACTTCAGAGAAAGTGTATTCATCAAACCCAATATTATACATAAGTTTGCTCCAAACATTAAAGTAGTTGAATATTATCACTATGAGCAGTGTAACTGGGAAGAAATTTTAAAATTCCTTGCCTATAATTGGGATTGGGTCCATTGCACCAATCAAATTTGAAAATATGGTTCCCTCAAAGTGGATAATTTTAAGGAAATTTATACACAAAGGTGTAGCTAGTCTTGTTAAAATATTTGCAGAGTAAAGAAGAGAAAAAGAGTCAGTTTATTTTTTTGGGTGAAGTTCATAGACTGACGAGAATTTCACATTGAAACAACCGTAGTAAATGCAAAAGCTTAAATAGAACAACAATACAAATTTATAATAAATAGTTATTGATAAATGGTTTTGTATTATATTGAATATGACTGTGTAAATATTCGTTAAAATCTGAGTTACGATACTATCTGGAATAATCGAAGTAATCACTGTATACTTAATATCAAGCAAAATAATCATTTCTCCAACCAATATTTGAATTGAAAATGCTAATGCGATTAAAGCAAGTATGTAGAAAATTTTAGGGATAAGCTTAATATGCAAGAAGAAGTAAGTCTTATCTCTACATCTGCCCATGCATTTATTTTAGTCTCTATCTAAATAGTCTTGAATGTATTAGGTAATCATGAGAGGATTAGTTTTTATAGAGATCTTCAATATAGAAAGCATATTCAAGTTCTTGCTCGTAAGACACTTCTCTTCTAATTAGTTCTAAATGAGCCCATTTACAATCTCTGTTAAGATAAGTTAATGAGTCGATATCGCTTTTTGCATAATCAAGCTTAACTAAATCAATATTATCTCTAGCTTCAACATAGCTCAAAGTTTCGAGTGGACAGTTATCAATTACAATTTGCAAATAATGCTGAATTTCAGCTCTTGTAGCGTAAAATTTAAGAGTCAAGGCATCTCTTGCTAACTCATCCATGTTTACAATAGCTCTCTCGTAATTTCTCTCGTAGTGACTTATCTTAAACATTTAATATTTATAAAGCTTCTCTATGTTTGCATGCTTGAAGCATTGCTCTGGCACCGAGACTATTCCATAACCGAGAAAGATAATTATCTGAAATAGACCCCAAGCATTGGATAAAGCTATGATAAATCCCAGGAAACTTGAACTGTTAAAAGCATGTTGAGTCCAGAGATAGATCAAGAATATTATGAAGAATACAATGGCGATTGAATAGTAGAATAGGAAGTTCTTGAAACCAGTTTTGAGTCTGCCCATAAATGTGAAGTCTCCGGTACTCACGAATTCACAAAGGAATGGATAAATAATCCACACAAGAAGAAAGCTGTGAAATAGAAGAAATTCCACATTGTCTCAAGAGTGTATTGAGTTGCCTCTCGCTCTTCATCATCAAGTAATTGTTTGTATTGGAGCTGTAAATTTTTAAAGATTAGATAATAGAATATAGGCGGAAAAATCAAATAAAAATACAATCTTGAATTGGTGTGGAGCAATTTTACTTATTTAATCTTGAAATATTTACTTACAAATAGCATATCTAGCGGCAATAATGCAATCATAGCAAATCCGATGTACCAGCCAAAGAATGTAATCAATCTTATCAAGTAACTAGTGCTTATAATAATATTAACTAATCCATTATTTAGTAATTATTTAATTAAGTTATACATGGGCATATTTATGAGTAAGATATAGAGTAAATAGGGCAACAATGACCTACTCACTTATAATAAACACATTAGTTATCATTTTATTATTATATTATATTTCATTAATATTTTATATATAAATATTACCTTTTTGAATTAAGGAATCTATAGAAACTGTTTAATTTTAGAAATGACATAATGGTATGACAATATTAGATAAATTTATTATTCTAATGTATCCATGCATATCATTCATTTTTGTTTGTACTCATCGCTCTTTACTTTAATTCTTGACGAATGCAGCGTCTCCCTCATCATACTTCTTTGATAGCTCCTAGACTTTCTTGTATAATTCATCATCATCAAAATTGTTGCAGATATCTTCTCTGAAGTATTTTATCATTGTAGAGTATACAAAGAAGAACAACACGAGGTAGAACTAAAACTTAGTTCTAAGTACATCTAACTCATCCTGTGATGAAGTGAAGTTTGAAAGAAGTGGGTTAATCAAGGGGGTCAAAAATAAGGCTAACACAAATTTCAGTTTCAAGAGAGTAGCCCAAAGTTTGTGCTCTGGTTTCAAAACTTTCTTGCCTTTGATCAGGAAAATGTTGCAAAAACCGGAAATCATCAGGATTGCACCTGCGATTGCGAACAGTCTTTTGAAACTTGAATTGTCTTTCAAGATTGTGGAGAGTCCAAAGAAATAGTTCATTACTACTATTCCAGAGAGAATTGCTACTGTGAACATGTGAGCTATTCTTGAGATCACTTTAATTGCTTTTATCATTTTTATTCTATTATTTTTATCAATTACAAAATATCTATCATTCATCTTAAATTCATCCCTAATACTAGTTAAATATTCGTGAATAAGTAATGATTTTAATCAAAGTACTCTTTATTCAATTTTAGATTTATTATTGAGACTTGCTTAGTCAAGCCACTCTACTTTGTATTTCTCTTTCTAGTCTCTAATTTTCTTTTTTTCCGCGCTTTAAGTATCTTCAATTACTTTTGTCACATTATTCAAATTGATTATCTCCAGTTCTCTGTCTTTCAATTTTTACTTCTCATGCGCTTTGGACTTTATTTTATAATATTTTTACATAATTAGTAACTGACTTCCCCTTCATTTACTCCATGAGAATTTGCTTCATATTATCCTGTTCTACAAGTTTCTTGTCCATTAATAGTTAACTGATTTCCTCAGTCTGTTGAGGTCCATAAGTGGTGTTAGTTGGCACTTTTATTTCGTTTTTATCCATGTACTTACGATGTCTTTCTTCTTCCATTTGTCTCTCTAATATGCGTCTGTTTTCAAGCATCTGCTGCTTTTTCTATTTTTCCATATCATCATAGAATCTTTTACTAAGAATTAATAATAAATAAACTCATTCATTAAATAATTATACTCTCTCTATTTGCTTTTGCTATTCTGCCAGATGCTCTTAGTTTTAGAGTTTTTAATTGAGAAGCTATGATTCAAACCTTGATCTAGCATTCATCAGAGCATCATTCACCATATTCTCATCCGGCTTTCTCTTAATGGTTATCTTATAATAAAATAAATAAATTCACAAACTTATGAGGCTTAATAAAGTTAGGATATTCCTGTGCAAATTTCTCTCTCAGAGCTTCTTGCTTGTTATCTCCTACTGGATATAAAGCTTTCTCATGCGTGCTAACTGACTGATGAATGATGTGATACTATTGTATCTGTTTCATTTTTATACTATCATTGCTGTTCCCATAATAAAAAACTATTAATAATAAATACTCTGATCTTCTAGATTAGCCCACAGTTGAAGTGGCTCTTTTCAAACGTTACAAGTCTTCCTTTAGTTCTTGTTTCAAATACTCTCTTTGTCTCTCGATGTGGTCTCCATGAGTAAATGGGAAGTATTAATTAGGGTTTTCTGTAAGTTTCTATTCTTTTTCATATAATTTCAAAGTATTCTTCTCATGTTTACCTTCCTCAATGCCTTCTTTAAATTTCTGTTTCTTCACCAAGTCAGTAATTTACTATTTTTAATTGTCTTAAATCAATTGGTGTTAGATTTATTCTAAATTTTGTTTTTCATCTTCTATTTTCTTCTTTTTTTGTTCTAACTTTAATCTTTCTTTATCTCTTATAATTGATAAATACTGCTCCAATAGCTCTTAAATAAAACAATGAAGAAAAAATCTTTCTGATTATCAGCATGACTATAATTAATAGATTATATATTAAAACTATAAGTTCATATATTTATATTTTGAGGGAAGGCAATTCTCTTGCCTGGTCTGCTTTGCATTTTCTTGGCCATAAACGCCTCGAATGTTTACATTGCTAATATATTCATTAGACTGGCATCTTGTCCAATGCACATCATAATCGCTATTATTCAATTTTCCCTTAGAAAACTTACTATAAATCTCTGTCTTCCCGTCATCTCTGTATTTATGAATGGATTGATTGGCATTATTAACACGTTTAGTCCATCCATTCTGTGTTTTATTGAGTCTCCCTTGGGACTTTGAATATATAGATTTTTCTCCATAGGTGTTTGGAGTGCGTACAGAATAAATATTAGTCTATCCTGCAATTGATTTTGAAGCTTAGCTAAACATCATAGATTTCTAATCGAAAGAATATTCGTTCTTGCTGTCGTAATTGATAAATCTAGGTTCAAATCTTTCATTTA
>ARYC01013945.1:0-11160 GCA_000711775.1 Oxytricha trifallax
AATTAAATCCTTTTCGCTCAAATATTAATTAATTAAGTCAGATAAATAAAAAGTTAACAAAAATCATAAATATTAAATTTATATATAGTATCATTCAAAAGTATTAATTTAGTTCATGTTATTAAAAATTAAAGCAATAATTATATTTGAATTGAAAATTAATATCAATTTATCATTCTCAATAATTTAGAGAAGGAAAATTCATGTTATAATATTTAAATTAATAAAAGAATAATAATATTGTTGAATAAATTATAAAATTGAGTTTAAAAAATTTTATGGAATAATTCAAAAACACAAAACAAAAAATATCAAAAATTGCTTTATGTACAATTTTATGTATAAATTAATTAAAAAAATAGATTTAGATAATAATAAATCTAAGAGTTAATTTTTACAAAAAGCTATGTATATTTTCACATAGACTATTTCAAAATTTGATTGTATTTACTATTACATAAATAAATTTAGACAAATAAGGAGATTGGCAGTAAATTCTCAATTTTAACTTATTGTAACTGGAATATATATTGTATAATTAAGGTTTCTAATGATTGTATAAATCATTCAATATAAATGATTGATATTACGAGATTCCTATCAATTTCGTGCATTAACAACTAAAATCGAAAATTAGATAACAACTAATTTATAATTTACTATTGTTTTTGAATGAATTTTGATTTGAGTACTATAATTAAGTAATATTTGTGGCAGTTTTTTATTATTATTTAAAGCTGTACGGAATTATTCTGGTCTTAAGCAGCAAGTTATATATTTATATATATATTATATCTAATATATATAATAATATATATATATAATAATTAATATAATTAGATATTCATGCTTTGACTTTTGGTGATTCCAGTTTCCTACTTTCCGGGGATTTTACCCTACTTCGACTGTTTCACCGTGGCCGTAGTTCACAGCCATTGCCTCAATTGGCGGCAGTTAAATTTTTAAACCTGAACAATTATAAAAATTAAATGGATTTACCAAATGACGACTACTCATTATCAATCGTATTCTTGAAGAGAGATAAATTCACTTTTTAATTTTGATGATTTGCTAAGTTGATTTAAAGGCAAAAATTAAAGTGAATTTATCTCTTTGAAAATACTTTAGAGTACAGCAAAATGTAAAGTCCAGCTAATTTTGAATTCGCTATCAAACAAGTAGGAATATAATTTATAAAGTTGAAAGATTAAAAATCTTATTTTTTTTAAAAAAAAAACTTAGACACTTGTCTAGATTCCAGGAAAAAAAAGTTAAAAAGCCACGAATTTAATTATTTTAATTTAATTTAATTTGTTTTGTTTTTCAAATCAAATGCATTTCTACAATTATGAATTAATGTTCAATTTAATTTACCTAATCAAAATACAATACAAATTTTAAGATTTTGGTTAAGGTTAAGCTTTCAATCAGATGTTACTTTGTAATCTTAAACAAGGAAATAAGTTGAAAGCCTTAACTTAGAAAATATCAAATTTGATTAACATATCTTGGTAATGATATTTTTATTATCATATTGAGTAAATTTGACTAGGGAAGTAAATTTATAGCAATGATCTAGTCAAAAACTCAACTTAACAGTTACGAATTTATGTATTCACAGCCCTCATTTTACTTAAAAGCATAATGACGATGACCACAGTGACAATTCGACCATCGCATGAAAAAGGATGTTTTAAGTGTTGTTTCACCGAAATACGTCATAATTGAGAGAAGGCTAAGATCACTTCTCTACTCAAAAGTTACAAGTTTAAGTTGTTACTGCCCTCTTGGTACTAGAGAACAAAATCATCATAAGCAAGTGATCACATGACCATCAAGAAACCTCCAACTGTTTTCTTGGTTTTATAAAATATTTTTACAAGAATCTCAAATTATGATCATAAAGACACTGCACGCCCTTCATTTTCAAGGATTACTTCATATTGCTACAGATCAATTGGATTATTACATGATCTAAAAATTCATGAAAAATGAGAAGAAATGGCTTATCTACATCATTGCTACTAAAGCACTAAAATTAAAATAAATTAACTTTGTGCAGATATTTGTAAAATCCTTATAGATCCCTATGTGAACGAAAACGTCATCGGAGACATTTTTAGTCTAAGAATAGCTCGACAAAAGCTCTTGACTTTTACTATATTAAAATTTTTATCATTAAATTTTTACAATTCTAATTGATTTTCAAGATAAAAATACATAAATATAAAATTTTAATTGGGTTTAGAAAACTTATCGACTTATAACGTTTCTTGTCATTTTAAAAATAAAAATTATTTTTTTTTATACTCCTTAATTGACCCTTTGATTAAAAAAATAATCTTAATTTTCTTATTTAAAATAATTTCTTATAATTTAAATTCTAAATTTATACTGAATATTGCTTCTTTTAATTTATATTTAAAATTAAATTAATAAATTTAATTTCAAAATAGATAATTTTTAAGAATTAGATAATTATTCATTCATATGTTTTTAGATGATTATGAAAAAAATAGTCTTTTATAAATTTTAATAATACCATAATTTATATAAAAAAATTAATTTATAAAAAATCTTTAGATTATACACTGAGGCATTTCAGTAAAATTGAAATTTGTCGCACTATCACTTAAAATAGCGTAAGGAATTTATGTTAATAATTATTTTCTAAATAGAATATATACTTTACATGGTTTATTATTTTATAATTAACTTAAATAATTTAAAAGAATGAATATTTTATAAAGTAAAAAAATAAAATTAAATAAGTGGAAGAACCACTTTTAATGTGTTGTAATAATATATATTAACTATTGATTTTATTCTTATAAATTTTATTTACTGTGAAAATGTTCAATTTTGATCCTTTAAGATCACTGACTGACACCTCAGTCTGCTGTTGTAAATCTTTTTTACCTTTTAGGGTAGTCTTGTACACATAAATAAACCTCTGGGAGCTTATTTAACTGGGTGTGATACCATATTTTATTCCAAATTTCTAGAAGGAATTATAGCTCATCTTTTGTGATACAGGTTAAATCCCATTTACAAACCAATAAGAATTAATTTTTCAGGGATTTGTCAAAAAAGTGCAAACAGATTTTTGACATCTGCCTACTCTATAAATTTATAGAATTCTTCCTTTCCTCATTTTCTTTAAATCTCTCGTTTGCTACCCCTTCCTGCATGGTTAACAAGTTGCTTGTTTCCTTTTCCAATTCTTATTTTAATTTGTTCTAAGTTTACAGCTTTGTTCCCTGGCTTTACTTTCATCTAATTTACTCATCTATTCCAATACAAAGTAAATCTATGAGCTTTTTAGAACTTAAATTCATTAAATTCTTAGACTCTTCTTATTCATCTTAATAAATCTCCAACATACTTGCAATAGACGGACATAATATTTGTTCCTCCTCAGTAAGCCTATTTTTCCTCTTGGTTATAACTCCTCTAAAAAGAAAGGAACTGTAGGCATCTTTGTCGATTCATGAAAGAATAAGCTTACGCTAGAGCTGTGGATCCTTCGCACAGCTTTCTTGAGCAAAATCTGCCTTTTGGCTTGAATGTCTATTACATTGGTTTCATTACCAAACAATAGGAATTTTTAAAATTCTTAATAAATCAAAACTTTCATTATTTTAATATTTGTAAATAAAATACAAACATAAAAATTAATGCATTGAAAAAATATGTTTAACTCTCAAAAAATTATTTCGTGCTTATGAGATTTTATGATTTTTCTAATAAATTATTAAAACTTATCTCAACATCTGCGTTTTTATGAATCATATATATTTATTGAGTAGTAATTCAAATAGTTTAGTCATTCCCCAAATTAATTTTTTAATATTGTTGATTTTAAAAATTATTTGTTTCGCTGCTGAATGTAAGCCCTAAATCTAAACTGACATTAAAATTATTGAAATTATGAAGCAATTGTTAATTAACTTGAAAATAATGAGTTTAAGCGAAATTTTATAATTATTACTGGCACTTACCTATTTATAAAAAAGCTATTTTGCAACTGTTTCAGAGAATTTTAAGCATCACTATTTCATTTTATTTTTTATTTAATAAAATATTCAAATATTATATTTTGATCGGATACTTTATTATTATCTATAATTATTTTATTTCAAAAATTCATGATCGACATTCATTAAAAAAGTTAACTTAATATAAGATATGAATAAAATTATTGAGAATGTTACTATTTTTGTGAAATGAAACTCAATTTAAAATTGATAAAATTTCCTTTTATCTATTATATAGGATAGATTAAGGATCAACCAAAATAAATTATATTTTAATCATTAAATTATAAACATTTAATTTATCGGGGGGGGGAAGTTTCCTGCCCCCAACATTAAATTTTATTTTTTTTTGAAATAATTTTAATAGAAACAATAAATTTCAATTTCAATTACCATAATCATGTACTATACAACATTTATTATTCTATAATTTTCAAGGTACATAATTATTCTTTATCAAATTATATATTATTAACAAGGCTAAAATAAGTGTTTTTTATTAATAATTAATGTAATTTTCATTAAATTTTAAATTCATTATCAAGGAAGAAATGATATTTGAAGCTAAAATTAAAAAAAACTACATCATAATTGATAATAAAGATTCTTTGAAAATTATAAAAATTACATATTTTTATGTATGGGGCAGGAAAATTCCCCCTAGGGTGCATATAAAATTTTGGAGCAGGAAACTTCCCCCCCCCGTAAAGTTTGATAAAGATTGAAAATGGATTTTAAGAATAAGTTGATATGCAAATTATGAGGAAAATAACAATAAAAATAAATACTAAATTTTTCTTCTAAAACTGTATTTATAATGACTTATATCAAATAAATAATACTAGCTCTGAATCTTCTCGTGGATTTATTTATAATGGGATTATTTGTAGTTTTCATAAATACCTCAGTTTCTATATTATGTATTAACTACTCATCTGGATTCATAATTTTGATCTCAATATTATTTAAAATGATAATCAATTAATTTATACAAAAAATAATATCACAAAAGTGATTATTTAGATAATAAAAGTTATAAATTAAAATCACTGACTTGGCTATGGTGGATGGCATATTACCTCCTAAGTTTGAAGTTCCAGTCTTTGATTTCTTATAAGGAAAAGTAATGTTTATACTGTTGTTTTTTATAAGAATAACAGTATATTTAAATAATTATAATCAAATAAAAGAAATAGAATGATATCATTAAAATAGATTGTTTGTACAACCTAGCCAGCATTCATGAAATATCAAACAATTTTTATTATTTAAAAATTATTTATAATTTAGCTTTTGTTATAATGATTTATTAAAGAGACTGAAACTTTGATTTACTGTATCATTAATAATACCATCAATCATTATAAATATTAATGTTTATTATGGTTATAAATATTAATATTCCTCTTTGTTGAGTATTCTTAATAATTTCAAAGAAATCGGAATAATAGTTCAAGCAAGTTAAATATATACTCTATCTTAATGAATCAAAAAAGGACTTTCATGAATAAATTCCAAAAAAGTTTGAATCTCCAATTAAGATAAAATTTTAATATTAAGTATGACAACATTAATCTAAACAAAGTTTTAAACTTCAATTTATGAGATATTTGGTTCATAATCGAATAAAAAAAATTATTTATAGATTTGTATTAGTTTAAATGCAATTTAAAAATTTTATTATGATATATTAGAATTATAAAACTTAAATTTGTAACTTCTAAACCTCCTGATATATCAGTGAATGCTGTCAAGTTTGAATGCTATATTTTAACTTTTTCTAGTTTTATTAGTTCTTTGATCTTTTTTATCATTAATTGCTATTGAAAGAGTACCAGTAACATTAAAATATAAAAACCTGCTATTTATCAAATTATAAACATAAAAAATACTCTTCATTAACTTTAATAATTTTTGGAGAATACTTGACTATTCGTTGATATTTCTTCACTTTCATTTTTTATACAACCATAATGTAATTTAGAAATAATTTTTTCATGTAGAATTTATGATAATTATTAAAATTCCAATTTTTAGAATAAGTGATTGCTGCAAGATTTTTTCATATTTAATTTTCTCCTTTAGTTTAATCTCTCATTTCAAATTTATCATCTGTGGCTTTATCGAAATCAAATTGCTCTCTAATCAATAAAATTTTCTAATGATTTTTACAATATTTCTGATATTAGATAGCGAGAATTGAGAAATGATTGCTCAACTGGAATTTCATCAAAATTCGTAATTTTTTATCTGCTATGTATCTGTCTTACGAAGGTGTAGAAAAAGTATTAATTATTATTATAAAATTGCTATTTTTAAGTTGAATGATTTAAAATCAAATAAATTTTAACATATCACTGTTTAATACTAAAATAAACCATCAATCTTAGTCGTTAAGTAGACGTATCTGAGTGAGTTGACGTGGCAGTCATGAAGTATAAAACTTTGAAAAAACCAGTCTCACTATTACCTAGTCTCCTCCCAAAATCAAGATTTAAGCTAGTTATAACCCGAGGTCAGAGCTTGTGAGATTCAACAAAGTAACATAAGATGGAGAAAAACGCTTACCGGTCCCACCACTGCTGAGAAACGTAATCCTAATCCTTTCGTGTGGTAGCTTCAGCACCCTAACCCAGTGAGGAAGAAAATTCCTTATCGTTGGCTTCAATGATTTTCGTCTTCTCACTTTCGAAGGCAGAGCGTACCTTCATCCTGCTCCCTATTACCTAGGAAACTGAACTCAAGCCAGTAACTCATCTAATCAGGGAAATCTAGGATCCAGCCCACTCGAAGAGTGTACGCTGACAGATTGAACCCCGCCGACTGGTCCCTCATGGGTTGCGCCCAGCAACCCCTACCTGCCCTCGATAGGCCTTAGTGTAGTAGAAAGCTCTATCAGAAAGCCCAAAATAAGATTGGTTCCTCACCTAGCAATTAACTTTCTAGTTTAATTATGAAATTGCTATTCAAAATCAAAATTCAAAAATTTTGAGTTGATAATTTGAGATAATTAAGGTGGCTTTATCTGCTTGCTAGGGGAAGTTCTGGGTAGTTTATTTATAAGGTATGACTTTTTACTACCCATATTTATATTATTTCTACTATTCAATGAGTTTCCTATGGTAAGCCCATGCTTAAACCCATGATTTCGATTAAATTAATTATTAAATTCATTTAATAAAAAAAGCATAATAATAATTTATTTTCAAATTTCCAGTGCTAATTAAGAGAGGGTCATAAGCATAAGAGTGGATAGTCCCGTTTTAATTGACTTTTTTCATATTAATATGTAAAAGATTGTTAATCAAGTTCATCGCAGTAGAATCTGTTCGATTGCTATTGTTATTGGTTTGATCTATTTCGTGTTGCCTAGTTAGTTCCATAATGTTAGTTGCTTCTGAACTGTGTATCATTTTTATTATTAATTCATAGGAATAATTTGTAATTTTATTGCTTTGGAAAGATCAAGTTAGACTTATAACACAATATTTTACATAACATTACCTCTGGTGATGTCAGTTCCCTGACTCACAAGCGGTATCTCATTAGAATAAGCCCTTCGTTAGACAAGCTGTTTAAAGTTTATGGGGTGCCATTAGATTTTTTTCTTTGGATTTTTATTATCTCCCTCGCTATCTAAAATTATGAATTTGCTTCTTCATTTAAAATTAAAAAAATTATTGCACATAAACTAGATTAATTTTATTCGAATTCTTGTGAAATACTTAAATCCTAACTCAAAAAGAAATTGTTGGTTCCTTTCTATTTCTATTTGTAGAAATTATAACCACACTTTGCGAATAAAACAGTTGCAAACATGTTTAATTATGTGACAAACCTTTTGAGTTATCATTATCTAAAATAGGTTTTTAAATAAATTCTTGAATTAAAATCTAAAACCCCAACTACTATATAAATACCTTTATTTTTGTTGCTGTAGTAGTAGAATTCTTATCTTCAACCAATCATCGTTATTTCTTGTTGAGGATATATATATGGATTCAAAACCCCAAAACCCCTTAGTGAGGTTTATAAGTGCTTTGATTTGTAGGGTATAGTTGGGGTCTTATTGGGGTTAGTAGAGAAAATGCAGGCTTTATGTGAATTTTAAGTATATTTAATCATTATTAGGCGATTTAACTCAACAAATTTTATCTGCTTGTCTTTATTGTATCTCTTGAATCTTGCTCTCTATAGTGGTTAAAGTAAATTGCCTAAGGATTATCTTGGATATGATGGTGCTCTTACAATTATCATGTCTATAATATGCTTGATTTTTTGCAGATATCTTCCTGCTTTATATGCTAACTCGCTAAACTTATTGATTATTTCTCTTATTTGGTACCATAGTAAAACATGAATTCCATGTCACTCTCTAAAATGATAGCAGCTACTGCCCATAAATCCCACAAAACTGAACCATTCGTCTACTTCTCTCTTATTGGGAAGTAGCAAGGAGTGGCAAGAACCTTTGCGAAAGTTACTATCTCTTATCTTAAGGCTCTATTAAAATCAATAACTACGACTTCTAAAGGACAGAGATTCAGCATTATATTTTCAGGTTTCAAATCTCTATGAACATATCCAAGTTCATGCAACTCCTTGACACCCTTTATCATATCTGATAGTATATCATCCAAATAATCTAGGTATCTGTTATGATATAAATAATCTCTCAGAGTCATTTCATATTTCTTAAGTCTCAGTGCGATAAAACCATAGCTTAAAATAACAACATCAAGCTTAAGCAAGTTCTTGCAATCTTATCTCTATGCCTCTCTAAGAATCATATATTAGTTAGCAAACTCATTTTAGTATTGCTCGTTCTTAAGGAGAAAGCTGAAAGGGTACACCTTGTATGCATACTCACCAACCACTATAAGCTTTGCTTTGTTAAGAACACTTATATGCAAGTAATTCTCAATACAACCACTTAGATTAATTGCATTCAATGCAGGAATGCTAATAGCTTTTGCTTGGAAGCATGCTAGAATTGTATTGCCTGCAGGTTAGTTCATCGATTCCTATCTTTTCTGTCTCTTGAGCTTCTCCTGTAACTATCTTTAAGACTCGATAGTATTTGATTTTCTTTTAGCTGGCACAAGTTTTAATGTCTCTTTATCTTAAAACAAGAACTCACTGAGGTGATGCTTTTGCATATGCTTCTTAACTTTTGCAGAAAGACTTCATACAACTTGTACATTAGTACCTTCCATCCACTTTTTCATGCTTGAAATATATCTTGGCTTTGCCAGAGTGTACCTCTTTAAGGTATCTCTTCAAGCTTTGTTCGGTTGAGAAAAGATTCTAGCAGTCTTCACATAAAAATATTTTTATCTTTTCAAAAGGGAGCTGTTCTTTTAGGTCCTCAACATATTCAATTTATATTTAAAGTCCTATCTCTGCTCTCTCCTTTAAGTTCTATACTTATATTTTGAAGACCTCTGCTTCAAACTCAAGAGCTCTTAGCTCTACCTCCCTCTCAACATAAATAACTTCTGGCCTTTTAGTTGAGCCAAAGTTTAGCTATGATTATCCACTGCTAAGAGTAACTGCTTTTCGATTTAAGTTAGCCGCCATTTTTTAAATTCAAATTTAAATTTCTATCATAAAGCTCTAATATCCTCTCTAGTTATAGTAAATCTATAAAGGAGTTGGCACTGCAACAATAATGGTTGATTTTGAAGTATTAGAGATAATATTTATGCTTAGTTTATAACTATAATTTTCTAATTTCATGCTTAATATTTTTAATTTTGGTACCAACTGAGAATAAATTCAGGTTGGTACTGGTACCAATTAGGTTTTGAACCATTTAGGAACTTTTCATTAAAACCACATTAGCTTAAAATTAGGTACTAATTAAGTTTTGGTACTATTAAATTGGTACCAATTAAAATTAAACGATATTAGTACCAGTACTAATTAAATTTAAACAAATTTAGCACTAATTTAATGGAACTAAATTGATAAAAATGGAGCTCATCTCTGAAGTTTGTTATAGCTTCTGCCAGCTTTCTCCACGTATCTTTACTAGGTTGACCTCTATAAGATGCCCATATTTAATACTAAGATTTTAAGCAGTAGGATCCAGAACTCTATATATTAAAAATTGAAATTCAATAAGAAGTGAAGGAACAAGGATGGAATCTATAAGTACTGCAATGAAGAGGGTTGAAGCTTAAGAAATGATCTCAAGATTTAGAAGCAAGGAAGATCTCTATCGGTACCTCACTCAGCATGGTAAGCATGTGATATATACTTAATCATATACTATAGTGGGTTTATTCCTTCCAACGATGAAAGGTACCAAAATCTCATTCTTAAAAGCGATACTCTGTGATGAGAAGAAAGCCTTCAAAACAATTAAATTAAGTTGATAGAAATACCAAACTACCCAGAGATTTCAGTCACTAATCTCTACGAGGATGCGATGAAAGATGAAGAGTTGGAAGTTTATCTTCCTACTTAGAAACAAATCTAACAAACTTCCAGAAAGGAGCTTCTTCTTTGGTGTTCTTGGCACTTTAAGAGAGAGCTATCTCAGAGAGATCATTGGAGAAGCTCACAAGAAATGCTACTCTATTTCTCCTGAAGATTAAAAGAAGCAAGGCATACTAATAAGCGAGACCTGGCTTGCGGAGCTTAAGAAGCATCCATACCTCTCTAGTAAGCTTTGACACATAACTTTGTAGGGAAACCTGGAACTGGTATATTGCTAATGAAAGAACATGCAAAGGTTCACAGAGAGAGAAAGTCATAGACTATTCATGAAGTGAGCAAGAGACTATATAAAGATTTTCAAAAGCCAGATGAAATGAACATAGATGCAGGAGCTGGCACTAAGAGAAGAAATATGGGCCCAAGCAAGCTATAAGAAGAGGAGAAGAAGGAGAAACCTATTCCCTTTCTGGGTTAATTTAATATGTGAACTTATTCATTCATTTAAATCTAAAACTTATTTATAAACATTCATTCTTCCTTCTTTCGCACAAACTGTTGTCTTATCTATGCTTACTCTCTTGCAGCTACTCTGAATCAAGTCTACTGTATCGATGGCCAACTCATGCAAAAGGTGATACAGCAGCAGTTTCTCGTAGTGAGTCTTAATTTAACTCCAATA
>ARYC01013947.1:0-12867 GCA_000711775.1 Oxytricha trifallax
ATATAATATAATATAATATAATATAATATAATAAAATATAATATAATATAATATAATATAATATAATAAAATATAATATAATATAATATAATATAATATAATAAAATATAATATAATATAATATAATATAATATAATAAAATATAATATAATATAATATAATATAATATAATAAAATATAATATAATATAATATAATATAATATAATAAAATATAATATAATATAATATAATAATAATAATAATAATAATAATAATAATAATAATAATAATATAGTGATCACACTGATGTCTCTGGGGACCCCCGATCTAAAATATGTGATAATATATAAGGGACAAGCCCTTTTAAATTAATGGTGTCTTAATTTTCGACACTTTGAACTACTGCCATGCATTCACTTTCTCTTCTTCTTAATGATTTTGTTTCTCTTTGCCAGGCTGTTCTTGATTGATTACACTTTACTTAGCGACAAAGTATTGGGAAAGGAAGGAGTCTCCTCTTAAAAGGACAGATTCTGCAATGAGAATTCGAGTGGCTTGACCTATTTGATATGTAGCACATGTCTATCTGAGGAGAAAGCATTTATAGTAATACGAATTTTCTTTAGTTTGATTTTCAAGTTTCGAATTTTAAAAGCATCAAATTGGATATTAGGTCTTGAGTAATTATTATTATTATTAATTTCAGGAGTAAATATTAATAAAATTTCTTCTTTCTTCTAAATCTCATTTTCTGATGTAAATCTGATCAGGGTATCGATTTTTATGCAATTTCTGTTGTCTATGGGTGAGTCAAGATGATCAGTATGCCAGGTTTCTATGTAATCCTATGTATTATTAAGCTCTTCTTTTTTGTCATTGATGAGTTCATTCTGTGACTAAAGAGGTTTTAGATGAATTGGGGAGACTGGTTCTATTGACTGGTCATGTGTAGAGTTGTTTTACTCTACTGTTGGATTATTTTTGTTTTGGTCAAAATTTATTATTAAGTTGTTGTCTCTCTTTTTTATATTTAGTATAGGAAATACGTCATCCCTTTTATTGGTATGTTTTTCCTATTTAATAGTGATTTCAGGAGGAAACAACTCAATGGGGTTTTGTTGGTCGGGTCTCAGGGTTTTCTAGTTGATATCGATCTGTTGAGTATAGAGTGGAAAGATTTTAAAATCTGCATTAAACAAATCTTAGGGAACAAGAGGTTTGTTTGTAGGTTAGAGGAAACCATAGTAAGTATTATATTATGAATGAGGAAATATAGATTTCTACAACTGAGTTTAGACCTAGGTTTGCTATGACTTCTAAGTTAGTTACTAAATTGAAGGTTAGGAGCTAGTTTATTGAAGACTGAATTTTTCTATATATTTTTGAGAAAATATATTTTGAGTCTTGTTTTATTGAAAGAGTGGAGGTTGTTAGCTCTATTAGCAAAATGGAAGAGAAGTGGTTGTCTCCTGTATCTATTATTGCTGTTGTTGGATTATTCTTTCTCTTTGTATGATTTATTCAAATTTTAGAGAAATTTGTCATCCATCTAGGTTTCATCAAGTGACCTAGCTAATAGATTAGCTTAGTGTAAAGTTAATTTTATTGTAGGAGTCCCTTATTTGCACAGTATTGATCTTTTTTTGTAGTGTGTTAAGATCTTTCAGTAGTAGCTCTATTTGGTTGTTTAAATAGTCATCTCCCTTAACAGCGGGTAGATAGAGCTCTTAATTATGGTTGAGCGACTGGCTACTAAGAAAGTTTGTCATTTCTGACTTATCCTCACAATCCCTATACGTCAACCTATTAACTTTTTAAGTTAATAATCTTTAATTTAATCTCCCCTTTATTCTTAAATTCTATAACTATTGATAAATTTTATAATTAAATTGAAGTTCTTTAAGGGGATAAATATATATATTTTTTTTTTAAAAAAACTTCACTTAAAATTCAGCAACTAATAAGTTCAATTTAGAAACATCTTAAACAGAAGGTTCGGGAGGAGTTATTTATCACACTTGTGATTCTACAAGTCTAAACTGTAAACTTGACATAAGCTAAGGCAACATTTTTAAAGAAAATTTTGCTGCCGTCTAAGGAGGAGCCATATATTGGGATACTCAAAACCTCTAAAAATGTAGTTTAAAAACAATTTTGTAATTTACAATTAAGGTGCTTTCAAAAATCTTCATTATTAATAAAATTCTTAATAATTAATGAAAAAATTCTTCTTACTCTTTGAATTTTGGAATAGTAAACTTTAGAGTAATTCAATATTTTATTCTAAACTATATATAATTGAAGAAGAATTTAACAGTTATTTATTTATTCATTCTAGTACATAATTTTATTGCTAGCATAATATTTTTTTATTTTAAATTATGTAAATTTTAGGTTTTTTACTGTAGAACCTATAATTTCATTAAATTAAAGCACATATAATAATAACAATGCTGGTCTTTATGGAAATATTAATATAGTATATTCAAAATGGGGAAATTGTAATTTTTAAATATAAATTTAAATTTAACTAATTAAAACAGCCACTAATTTGCCTGAGGTTAAATAGAAATTGATTTAGTAAGTATACAAAAATGTCTGTAAGAAATGGCCGTTACTAAGCACCAACTTCAATAAAAAGTTGGAAAGTTCGAATCCTGCTTTGGAATTTCTTTTATTTTGAGTTCAATATTATTTTGAACTTATTTTAAAACAAAAATAAAAGAAATTCCAAAGCAGGATTCGAACTTTCCAACTTTTTATTGAAGTTGATGCATAGTAACGGCCATTTCTTACAGACATTTTTGTATACTTACTAAATCAAATTCTATTGAAACCTCAGGCAAATTAGTGGCTGTTTTAATTAGTTAAATTTAAATTTATATTTAAAAATTACAATTTCCCCATTTTGAATATACTATATTAATAATATAGCTTGTTTTGCACAAGAAATGATTTAAATTACATAAGAAATTTATTCTTAATAGATCACAACTTACATTAGTTCATAGTAAAGACTTTTAAACATGATTTAAGGTGACAATTATAACTATGCAACTACTCATTTTTAATAAGATATTCAAGAATTTTCAGGAAATAATCAAAGGTTCTTGGCTACTTAGCTATTAATTGAGAATTAAAGAAGTGGAGGTAGCATTCCTACAACTTATATGGCTCTTGTAGATAAGTATGGTTAAATTTTGGGCTCAAATTCAAATAGTAAAATTTAAGTTTTTGTTAATGCAACATACAATTCTAATCCAAAAGCAAATGTGTATCCACCTGTAATAGAAGGGTAGAACCAATTTACTTCTAGTTTTGGTGTGTTTGTTTATTAAAAGTTATTTTATTAGATTTTCATGAAAATGAAAAAAAATTTTAAAATTGTTATAGAGGACTTAATATTTGATGCTTCTCCAGGATATTCGTATAGTGTAGTTGTATAGTCAGATGCTATAGATATAACGAAATAATCAAACAGAGAATATATGAAAAAGCTTAATAGAGCATCTTTGAATCTTGATTTGCTAATCTCTTTGAGAGAATCAAAATTTTGTAATTAATTTAAAATATAATAGAATGCCAGATAGGTGAACAATTTACTGTTGCTGGAAAATGTGAAGAGTGTTAAAACTCATTTTCACTTGATTTACAAAATTCTCCAGGATCTTGTATAACATGCCCTTATGATAAAGCTATTTGTCCTGGTGGCTCTAAAATTTATCCTTTACCAGGATATTGGAGAAAGTCTAATACAACAAGTACAATCATAGCTTGTATGTACCTGCAGGCTTGTCTTGGAACATAAAATGAATAGTAGTCTGCATAAGGGGAATGTGCCCTTGGATATCAAGGAGTATTATGCGCTGATTGCTAAACTGGATTTTCAAGATCTGGAGAATTTAGATGCTCATAGTGCCCAGACAGGATTTTAAACATAGTCAGGCTATCTTTTATTTAGGAAAAATATATCCAAAAGCATTTAATTAATAGTACTAAGCAAAAAAAAAGCAAAAATTAAAGGTTCAAAAATTTTAAGGCTATATTATATTTTAGATTTGTAAATTGTAGCAGGAGTATCCATTCTATTCATATTCCTAATAAGACAGACTTTAAATAGAGCTAGTGACAAGAATAATATTACAAACATCTATTTCAAAATTCTGATTAACCACTTCTAACTTATAATGATGACAGCTACTTTCGATATTAATTGGACAGATGAGATTAAAGGCTTCTTTTCAGAAACAAAGCAAGTAGCAACAGTATCATCACAAGTTTTTAGTATTGATTGCTTCCTTGACAATAGATACGAGGATCCAAATTAGTATCCGCTAATACAATTTAATTGGCAATATAAATTAATATCATACTCAGAATGTTTTAAGATATGTCTTCAAAATTACATTAAATAATAATTTAAAAATCTATTCTATTCTCTCAGCAATCATAGTTCAAATTAAATATTTTAACTTTTTCCAATTAAATTCTTTATCCATGTTAAGGTAGTGAAGAACCACAAGTTAGAATATTCTTCGTAAAACTTGTTATGATAGCTGTATTTCCAATCATACTAATTATTGGATGTTTCATTATATGGTCAGCTATTAAACTGATTTTAAAGCGAAACATTAACATTAAAAATAGTATAACTTCAAGTGTTGTCATTGCGCTATTCTTAGCTCATTCAAGTATTGTCCAATATATGTTCTACGATTTTAAGTGTAAAAAAGTTGATGAATTTTATTTGATTTTGTGGTTTGACCAATTAACATTATCATAGCATAAATTAATTGTATATCAAACAAACAATAAAGGTAAACAATGAAATGGGTTCTAGACCTCATGGATTATAAATTTTGTAATAATTATAACTTTAAAACGCTTTCCCATAAATCAGAGGAAATAAATCAGTATTTGTCAGAAATATGTAAGATTCCAATATTTACAAATAGTAGAGTTGTAATCACATCTTGTCTTTTGCAAAATATATTTTGAAATAAGAAATGAAACCTTTAAATTTCATTAATATACAATTATTTAATTGCTAGAGGCTGATCATCACATCAATATCATTTAAATTAGGATATAATTCAATATTCCCTTGACCATCAAAAATAAATTAAGAGACAAATTTAAGTAACTTAATTTGTTGATGACTAAGAAAGAGTTTTCAATGACTTAGAAGTAGTCTGTTGGGATGTTTAACACACAATTTACAGTTATTTTGTAGCTTTACCAAGTATTCTTGTCTGGGGTCTTGGTACACCACTATTTGCTTTTTCACTGCTTTTGAAAAATAAAGATAAACTTGACACTTTAGTCATAAGAGAGAAGTATGGTTTTATTTACAGAGGATATAAGTAGAGTTTTTATTTCTGGGAGATTATTATTATATACAGAAAAGCAAGACTATTTTTCCGAAGTAAATTTAAATAGTTATCTGGGGGGCGAGAATAAAAAAAGTTTGTTCAAATCAAAGGGGTCAAGTAATGCCTGATATTACTATCTGGCTAGCATAATGCCCCAATATTAATTTCGGTTTAGTTCTTTTAAAAATATACAGAAAAATTCTAATCATTTTTATCGCTATCTTCATAAAAACTGCTGGAGTTATAGCTTAAACGCTCTTTGTGCTGATTGTCTTAATTATGTAAGTTTATTGATTAAATGAGTTAATTTAATGTTTGTAGATTTTTAATGATAAATACCCAACAGTAGCCTTTTAGCAGAAGAGCTCTAAATAATCTTGAGAGTCTTTCTCTAATTGCGTCTATGTTCACTTTGTACTTTGGATTGTTCTTTTTAGTAGACAAACCTTAATCTTGGGTTGATTCAAATCCTGATTATGCTGATGGTGCAGTTGTCCTTAATTCCTAAGTTAAAAAACTGTTTTTCGCTTTGATCTTACTTTTTAACATTGGATTTTTCATATATTCAACCTAAAAATATATTTTAATTTTATATTTACTCATTTTAGATTATTTAATTATATTGATTTTATATTAAAATATTTTAAGATATAAACTATGAACAAAACATCATTTTATAATTTTTTGGGAAGACTATTTTAAATAGTGTAATTTAATTTTACACTTTCTCTTTTAATCTATTTTTTATTTTTACTTTTAATTAACCATTCACTATAAAATTTTTAAATAGTAAACTTCTTACAATAAACTGAACTTTAAATATCTAACACTATTTTATTTAACTTAATTGATTTAATATATATATTAATATCTTAATAAATACTAAGTAACACAATAAATCATATATATTTTTCATTATAATATTTTTAATTAAAATCAAAGTTAAGAATTTGAATTTTGTATGTTAGGGAATTTGATTGGTGCCTTACTATTTCTATTGAGTTATATGACAAATTAATACTAAAATACAACAAGATATACCTCTGTCTCTGTCTTTGTAATAACGAAGCCAATTTAGAGAAGGCTATCATAGAGCACTAACGAATGTAAGACAATGAAAATTATTCTCAAATTATAATTATTTTTTACAGGATTATTTACCCAATTATTTAATAAATTTTTAAGCATCATTAACAGAAATATATATAGAGAAAATTTATCGTATATTTTATTAATAAATACTTAGAGGAACTTCAAATATTTTCTAGAAGATTATAAAAACTTTATGTTGAGGGTAAGTTAGCACTCAACCAGAAGAGTGTAGAGCGCCTAGACTTATACTTTGCTGAGGATAAAATTCTCCAAGTCGCTGGTAAAAACAGAGAAGAATACTATGATAAGTACAAAAAGAAGACTAGATCTAAAAGAGTATATCATAATCAAAATAAGAATGTGTTCCTAAGTTAGATGACTTTATAAGAAAATAAAAGTTAAAATATTCCCTTAATAGAAATAATTAACGATTTTTTTTCAAGTCTTATTTGAATAAGTAAGATTAATCACAATTCTATTCTTATAATCAATAGTTTTTTACTTTAAATTTCTTTAATAAACTTCTATAAAGTTTCGAAACCACTGTCCAGATAGTTGGTCGATTAACCAATTCTGATGGGGTGGGAGGTTCGAGACCCAGGGTTCGCTGATATTTTACCTGATTTAAAAGCCCGGAATATCCCAGCATTCTGTAGAATCTGTAACTGGTAAAAGGCGCCGAATACTCGTCAGGAGCTGGTATGACCTTAAATGGCAGCCAACACATGGCCCGCTTCGGGAATCCGGAGTGGCTACATGGAAGAAAGGACTAGCGATCGAGTTTGATGGTGACCACACCTGATGCTTCAGGAGGTGAGGTTGGGAAGAAGCGACCTCAGCATTACTTCCCCTTAATAATTTCCTAAAAACTTTACTTTACTAAACTTCCTTAAACAATAACGATTAGCTCTACGAAGAGGACAATCAATACAGTAAAAGTGTGGAGAGCTCCATAAATAATAAATTTATCACAGGCCAAGATTAACTCGATAAAATTTTGTAGTTACTGGAAGACGAGACCAATTACGAGCCTACTAAAAATAACCACTTATTGAATAAATCTAATCTTCAGATTTTGAAAGAATAACTTTAAATAGATTTCAAGAATAACAATCTATAAACTTTAAATTCAATAACTGAGATGAAAATTAGCTAGTCGTTGAGATCTAAAATTATTAAGTAATTGACTCTAATGTCAAAAAGTCAAGATAGTTAATCCAGAGGGAATTAGGTTGCAAAGTCAGCACATGATTTGTAAAAAAAAGGGTAGTAAATAGCAATAAATATTAATGAGATTGATAATTTTTTATAAAAATATTATTTAGAAAAAAATTATCTCTCTATATATTAAAAAATTCATTTTTTTTAAATTCTATTATATTAATTTGCCATTATTAATCTAATTTGTAAAATCAATTGAAGAGAAAACATGTAAACTAAGAGGAAAGTTCATTAAGCTTAAATAATATGCAATAGTTATAATCATAGAATACCAAAAAATATATTAGGTTTAAAATATGGAGGGAAGTTTATAATGAATTATATTTTTATTAAATTGCTCTTAAAAATCTAAGTTTTACAATTTAAGTAACCTCAATAGGTATAATTAAATTAAGTTTTAAGATAAAATCGATGAGAAAAATACAGAAGGGGATGAATAATTTGATAATACTTTTGATAAGTTGATTTTGAATCTAAAATATAAATAAGTACTTCATTTTCCAAAATGTTTATAATATATTATTTTTATGAATGCTTCAATGAAGTCAAAACAGAAGTCATCATCAAAACAATTTAAGAATTTGGTATATAATTTGGCTTCTATCAAATATAAAGTAATCATTAAATCAATATAAAATGAAAACCCCAGAAATTTATGAATACCCCAAAAAGTTAAATTGATAAACTTAATGCTAAAAGAAACGTTTTTTTTTAAAAAAAAGAATTTAGTCTATAATTATTTTAACTGTGCAATAAAAATGGTAAATTAACAAAATAATTTACAATATTTTATATTCGATAAAATATTGAATTTATGCAGTTTTATTATTTTATTAAAATTACTGGGAGTAGCATAATTTCAATGATGACTACAATCAAAATGACAATTCTTCGTTTAATGACTAAGAATCTCCTAAATTGAAAGCTATTAACAGTCTATTTATTGATTAACAAACACTTAAACTATTTTAAGTAATTTAAAGGGGTAAACTATAAGAATAAAAACTAATTTTTATAATTAAAATTATTTGTGAATTTATTTTTGAAATCATTTTGGCTTACCTACTTTAAAAACCTCAAATTTATGATAAAATAATGTTTCTTAATATAATCTTATCTATAAATAGACTCTTAAAATAACCTATTTATAAAATCATACAATAGTTTAATTATTTAATTGTACTCTTGAATGTTACTACTCTAAATTTACTTATAGGGTTTTATTATTGCAAAAAGGAATATTTTAGGCTAATTAAAATATATTATTATAAGTGAGTTATATGATGCAATAAAAGTAGTGCAAATATATAAAAATTTCTTAAAAATTACAACTACTTATTTTTTTAAATCTATTATTATGAAAAATTTTCCAAAATCATTCTCATTTCTCAATAACGACATAAAAAAGTATGAGAAAGACTTGAAAGATAACTAGAGTATAAACTAAGATATAATTGTAAGCACTAGATAGAAAAAAGATAAGAAAAAAATAAAGTAAAAGATTAAGAGCCAATATGAGAGATAGAATCAGATTGCAAATATCAAATCCCATTCATAAAAAGATGTCTCAAATTTATTGCAGAAACTGCATGAGTATCAAAATGAGGAGGTGTCTATTGACCTAAACTTTAACTAATATAAAATCAGTACCTTAAGCTATCTTAAACGAGATACAGGTGTTACTCCATCATAGAATTAAGCCACATTTGTGCATGGAACTGAAACTTATGGCTAATCGCAAGATGGCATCACAAGTTAAGATAAAATTATTAAAAGTTCATCTCAACAATCTTTTATTGAGAAAACTTAGACACCTTAAAGTTAAGATTAGCCGCAGGTAAAGTTAAGTAAAACTGACTTGGATTAAGAAGTGAAAAATTCACGAATTGAATCAAGAAACTCTCATCATTCTCAATAATAGCAGACAACACCAGGAAACACATCATAACTCACCTCTGTAAAAGTAGATTAAGAAGCAACAATTACTAATAAAGATGCAGATTAAAGAATTAATAGCTATCTTTTAAAGAGTAACAGTAACTCAATCGATGGATTACAAAAAATTTCCTCCTAAAATGTTTAAATTAACAACGACTAAATTATAGAAAAGCGTAATTCTCCACTTGAATAACCTAGGAAATAGTTTCTCAACAAGTTGACAGATATAGAATTGTCATTATATTTAAAAGAAAATAGTTCAACTTTGAATAAAGAGAACAATTTATAATAACATATTGACGATGAAGAAGAATAGTAATAAATTCAATTAAATGAGCCTCCTGAAAATAATGAAAAGAATAACAAAATAAGTGATGATGAAGAAGAAAAGTTCAATAATTTCTTGGATAAACTTGAGAAAGAAAAGCAATAAAAAGATGAAGATAACTTCAATAAAAATGAAAGGTATACAACTCCTGCAAATATAATCCCTTCACTTAACTTGAGAAATGATGATTTTATTAATGAGCTTTGTAATGATAAATTTTCAGAAGAGGAGGAAGATAACTAGCCTCATTAGCAATTGAATTTTGATTTTTTCTAAGAACCTGATGGTGAGAAGAATTAAGAACTAGAAAGTAACTTTGCAGAGACTTAAAGAGGATTTGATCCTAAACCATAGATTAAAAGTACAATCGGTACCTAGAAATCTAAACCTGTATGGTTCTATGGTTTTTAATTAAAATAAACTAGAAAGATCTTAATAAGACCTCAAACTCAAGAATAACCTGCAGTCATATTAAAATTCAATGCCAAACTCCTCTAGGGGTATAACTTCAAGATCTAATTAAGTTCTGCTTTTCAATAACGACAATTAGGTTGATCAAATTCAAAAGAACAACTACATAAATGAAGAGAGTGGAGATGAAGAAGATATGAATAAAAAGAAGAAGAAATCTAAGAAACAAGCGAAGCGTATAGCTGACGATATGAGCAAGTATCAGACCTACACAAACCCTGACTAAGCGCTAAAGAAAACAATTGAGATTATGACTAAGAAAAATTATATTAAAGATAAATTTATTAATGATAAGAGAAATACTGCTAATAAGTTTATATGATTTTAAATTTAATTAAAATAATCATTTATCATTTCACAATTTAAAAATTGATTTATTTTTCTTAATATAATTTTATTATAAATATAAAATGAAAATAATGAAAAATTAACCTAAGACAATGGTTTTTAAAACTGTCTTAATTAAGAAAAATTATAATTATACTAAACTGGTTTTTTTTACATTTTTAGAATAAATTTTGTCAAACATGTTTTTTATTTTTTTATTTAAAAAAAACCACTAATTTATATTTTTATTATTATTCCTTAATATCTTTTAAGTATTATAAATATTTATTTTTAATATTATTTATTAATTATTATAATTTTAAAAATCATCAATAGTTTAAGTTAAGATACTACTATACTCTTTCTTATATATATATATATATATATATATATATATATATATATAATTCATAAATTTTAATTATTGATTAAATTTTATAAATTAATAATTTATTAATCCAAAGTATTTTTTATAAAATAAAAGAACTTTGTTATATATTACAAATCACTTTTTTAATTTTGCTTTTTATAATAAACATTTTTTCTTTCATATATAAGATATCTAATTGAAAAAAATTTGAATGCTAATATAAATGAAATTGAACAAATATATTTAAATATATTGCTCGATCAATCATTAAAATAGAAAGAATTGAAAATAGAAATACTTAAACGAATTTAATCTTTAATTATTTATAAATTATTGTCAAAAATAGTAATAAAGATTAGGGTATTCATTCAAAACCCCAAAACCCTTTCAGTAGTTTGATTGAGTTTTTGATTGATAAAAGTAGACTATTAAGGCATACTTTATAGGGTTTAATAGGGTTTATGTAGGGGTTTAATGTTTAAATATTAGTAAGTTAAGTGAGTAAATGCGAGGTTTGGGGTCAGTTTATGACAGTGAGTATATAGATTTATTGTTTAAGTTGCGATATAGATGTGATGAATATAGTGAATAACTCAAGCCTGTTCTGAATTATACGTCTATAGCAAGGCTACTCCATAAATCTCCAGCAACTGTGAGGTCTCACTGTCTATTAGCATTGAATTTAAAGAGATAGCATCTTAATTCTAGCCTAAGAGACCCTTAAAATTTTAGCAGCATCATATTGAATATCTTATAAATGATAAGACTCTTAAAACTGAGCTCATTCCTCTCTAGCCTAGAGGGCTGTGATGTTTCATCGCCAATTTCCTGAGCTTCACATATCTGCTTAATCGATAGCGAACATATATAAAAAGAACGGAATATCTTACAAGACAGTCAATCGCATTAAGAGAGTGATTGACTTTAATGTTCCATTTTATAAGGATAATTTAAATCATATATTCGATTAAATGCAAAGGGCTTAAGAGCATAATATAAAGTTTATACAAGCTGATGAGGCAGTATTAACCATTAATACCTTCATATCAAGGTCTTGATATAAGAGGTACAGCAACATTGAAGTATATGATTAAAAGGTTAAGGTTTAAACTCATGCAATACTTGGTGGAATAAGTGAAGATAGTGGCCTCGAGACTTATGTTATTCACCCTCGTTCTATAAAGACTGAATAATTTATTAAGTTCTTGCAATAACTAAGAGATAAGTACGCTGACTAAGAGATTATTCTATTCGTTGATAACTTGTCGTTCATAAAACTAAAGACTCAAGGAAAGAATATGAAAGGCTAAATATAACACCTGTATTTAATGTTCCTTACAGCCCTTAGTTCAATGGAATTGAATTGTATTGGGGGTTATTGAAAGGTCATTATAAGAAATTGCTGCTCTACCATCTGATGCATGATTTAAAGATAGATACAGTCGATTTTATTAAGAGTGCTGTTAAGAGAGTCAGCGATGATAAAGCTAAAGTATGCGCAAGAGAAGGGAGATTTTGTGTATATTAATAAGTTTTAAAATTTAAATGAATGAATAAGTTCACATATTAAATTTGCCCGTAAAGGGATTTGGCTTCTCTTTCTTTTCTTTCTCTTAGGGCTTGCTTGGGCCTATGTTTCTTCTCTTAGTGCCAGCTCCTGCATCTATGTTCATCTCTTCTGGGTTTTATAAATCTTTGAAGAGCCTCTTACTCAATTCATGTTTTACTTGAGACTTTCTCTCTCTGTTTAATTTGCTGCGCTCTTTCA
>ARYC01013950.1:0-16231 GCA_000711775.1 Oxytricha trifallax
ATTAGGGCGCTGAGATCTAGACACAATAAGGAGTAGCCCAAGGTAGTAGATTATCACCTATTTTATTTAATATTTACCTATAGGACGCACTCTATTCTCAACAAGAACTGATTAGATTGATTATATAATGCAAATTAATTGCTTTTCAGATGACATTCTAATTAATATCAGTGATCCTGAACTATTCAATAGAGTGCTAGAATGAATGCTTTAGGGGATTGGAAATATCCCACAATTTAAAACTGAACAGGAAAAAGACAGTGTTTTTAAGTGATGCGAAGAAGTTTGAAAAAAAATCATGCAAATTGAGGGAATCTGTAAGGTTCAGCAAGCGAAATATCAAGCAATGAACATCTGTTTAAGCACTTAATAATTGTTGAAAAACTTATGGAACGAAATAAAACAAAAAACTGAGTTCTATCAAAATGTGACCAAATCAAGTATTTCGACTGTAGGAGATACAATAATGGTAGCCTAATATGTGAAGATCAGCGAAATAGAGAAGATGGAACTCCAGCTCAAAAGTATTGCATTTAAGACATCAAGGGATATTTCAAACAAAATATTATGGAATTTCACCTAGCTAAAAGACACCAACACAAATGAAATAATCCAAGAGCTAGTTCAGAAGAACATAAAAAAAGATAAAAGCGGATCTGACAGATTTCGCGAAAATAAAAAGAGCCCAGAGATACTCAAATAAAAAGGGGAAGTCATGCAAAGAAGAAAGAAACTATTTATGACTAAAAATGTAATGGACATAATGAGGCCATCAGTTAGGGAAGAACTATTGCAACATAAGGCTTGATTCACTACTGTAACTTACACAAAGTGGTTGTAGAAAATAATCACCTCATTAAATGTAGTTGGTGATCCTACAAGGTTTTCTAAACAAATAAGGGAAATAAGAATCATTGACATGTAAAGCAGCACCTGAATAGAGATTATCACGAAAATGGTCTGGCTGGACAATAGAATAAGATAATTAGAGGCACAGTACCAGTACTACTAACCAGTAAAAACATTTTAGAGTGGTGTATGTCAAGAAAAGAGAAGTAGAATTTGATGAAAAAATGAAATGATTTCAACGAAATGAATATCCACAATAGAGTATAGAATCTTGAGTAAATAAGGAAGTAAAATCTGAGAATTATAATACAAATATTTAAATTAAAATAATAAGAAAAAACTAAACAACTAAGGACATGATGGAGGAATCAAAATTCAGTGGAAGATATTCGAGATATTGGAATAGTAATTCACATAGAAGAGAATGTACAAGCCAATGGACCAAGAGAGAGGAGAAGAACTGGAGCAAGAGTATGAAAGGTATGAGAAAGACCTCAACAGAAGCAACAGTAAGAACTTAAACGAGTTAGAAAACTGCATTTATAGGGATCGACCAGGAATATCACCAAGGGTAGAAACCCAGATTAAACCTGAAAACGGAGATCGAATCAAACATGAACGAACGACCTCGATTATAAAGTGTAGTAATAGCAGAACATAGAAGATGAAAAGAGAAGATAGACCAAGCAGGTGACAGAGGAAGCAGAGACTAAAGATCAGGATTGAATTGCGGAGAACCGCGATGTGAGGCATCACTCTTCGAATTATTATATTTCAGAAACTGCTATCTAGTTTTACTCAATGTGTTTTTTTCATCTTTTTAATTTACCTAAAGTTATTTACTTACAACTACTAAAATTTATTATAACCCTTTGAATGAATTTTAAAAAATTTTCTAAAATAGTATTAAATCTGTTTCTATTTCTTTTTATCAGTTTGTATATCATTAACTTTTAATCCATCATAAAGCATATCATTACATTGTATTATTTTCAAATTCCTTATATTAATAATATTTCATTATATTATATTAAATTCTTAAGGTAAATATAAACACTTTATTTAAAGATCAATTCATGACAAAGTTCTTTGGTTCTGTGTATAAACTGTACAAAGAAACATTGGGAAAACTATTCCTTCACCCAGTTGTTCTCTCAAAGTTTGCAATTTGCTCTGCTCATCACCCAATATTAAATCTGCAGATCAATTAGCTAGTTTGAAGCATATTTTATGGCTATTTAGATCTTTATAGGATCTTAAATTCACTATTTATCTAATTAAAAATAACAGTTTTGGTGATAGATTAAATAACATATAAAAATAATTTAACTATATAATTAGTAATTTTATATTTTAACCATTTAAAATAAGATTCATTGCCATGAATAAAGTGATTATAATTGTATGCATGGCAGAGAATAAAACTTTTGACACTTTTTATTATTCGTTTTATTGCTATTTGATTTAATCTGCTAGCTTCAAGAATCCCAATTCAAATAGATAATTAATATCGCACTATAATTAGATTAAACAATGAATATAATAACATATGTAAAAAATATAATGAAAATATAAATATATAATTCAAGAATCTAATCAGCTATAATTGCAACTTCAAATTCAAAAATTTTCAATTTAAATTGTTGAAAAAAATTCAGCCATCTTCAAATTTATAGTTACATATTATACAATTAAGTCAGTTAATAATAACTAAACTTAAAATTAAAAGGAAAAAAGATCTCATTTGATAATCAAAAATACGAGCAATAAAGAATTTCTGATAACTTTTTCAAAAGCTTCTGACTCAAAGAGATAAATTGCGATTCCAAATCGAACTGAACACAAGAATTCATTGTAAGGCTAAATTTTAAATATAAAGTAGCTTCTTAGTTAAGTATTCTTAATTAGAGATTTTAATAAATTTATGGGTAGCTAGATAGAGAGTTCACTAGCAAGTGACACCATGTCATCTCTATGGTAAATTTCATTTTCAATAGATGTGGCATTGGAGAAATTAAAGCAAGTGATTTCCCACCTCAAGTCTCTTCCAAAACAATTGCTAAACGCTTATTGACCAGTACTGGAATTGCATGCATCTAAGATATATGCAGTGTATCCTCAATTTTAAGAATTTAATTTTTATTATATTAAAGTATGTTTATATTAAGCAGAGGACGAATTTTAAAAGCCATCTACTTTTAATTTATGCATCAATAAGCTTTCACTCTTTAGTTTGTTGAAACTATCTAACAACTCTGGAGCATTGTTGCCTTCTACTTTGATTCTATATTCCTTCCTAAGTGCATCCTCTACTGTCTAAGTGTTTGTGCTTTTCTTTAATTTCATCCAGCAAATTCTATATCTGTGTAGTTTTCAATAGTATCTTTAATTCCTTGAACTTGGTTTTATTACGTGGTAGTTCCTTGTCAGATTCGTAATTCAAATATTCTCTGGGGGCCAATTGTTTCTTATAACTCTGTTAAAATAATTGTAATCGTTGCCTACTAATGGAGTTACTCATTATTATTCTAGTATTTCTTATTTTGATATAATAATTACATCTTATTGAGATAGATTTATAAAATCAAATAGCCCTTAAGTTTTATAGTTTTATTTAATGAAACTTGCAAATAGCTTAGCCAAAGAAGCTATTATCACTCTACGGGGAGATGAGCCACTCTTTGATAGGTATCCATTTCCAAATTAAATTGATATTTATTATTGCTTTATTTCATTTTTACAATTAATGGATTAAATATGTCTTATTAGAAAATATATAGCAAAGAAATCTTATTAGAAATATGCAGACCCAATATTAATTTGAATTAAGCAATAATTTATTATTAAAAATGTATGAATTCATAAAATGTAGCTTTTATTTGTTTTGCTTTTATCAAACATTAAAATAAAATAGAATCAAAAATACAATAGTGATTGATTTTATATTTTCTTTTAAATTGTCAATTTATTAATTCTAATTTACCTCAACAATGATATATCTACGAATTTAAATTGAATTAATAAATAATTACTTTTAAGGTCATCTAGAAGTAAAAGTGTTGTGATGATGGATAAAAAGCAAGTAGATCTGATGACTCCTGCTCCTAAAGAACAAGTCCAATCATCAATTAATGACGGCTATTAATCTCAGAGGACCACAGCATAGGAGCTACGTATGAATTTCAATACTAGACAAATTATTAAACTTGAGAACCTCTATGTGTCTATGGATCTTAAAGAATGTCTTCTAGCTAGTTAATAAAATTTAAGTAATAGAATAATCAATTCATTTTGAATGTATTTATTCATAGATTAACAAATAGTAAGATACTAGCATTTGCAGATGACAAATAACTTGGCAAGTTAATGCAACAAACTCTCTAGGCTCTAGCTAACAGAATTAATCATCATTAACAAATAGAACAATCTAACTAGATAAATATCTATTTGCAATCTCTATATATATACTTAAAATTTATAGGAACAAACTCATATCATATAAGTATGAAATATTTATAATCAGCAAATCCACTTAAATAATCTTAAATGTACTGAGTGATGAACTAAAAACGGGACCTGCTTTTCACTAAACTATCGAGAGCTTCAAATTGAATATGCCTAGAATAAAGGAAGCTAGAGTTTAAAAATGAGATGAACAACTTTCCCCCAAAAACAGTTAAAGATAGTCATTCAATTACTTTACATATTATTTACAAATAAGAAGTATTAATTATATATTATTATTTAATTTAATGAATTAAAAGATGATACTATAATAAAAATAGTTAGCGACAAATATTTCGCAAAAGACGATAAATTCTGCAGTTTGGAAGGCACTAGAGAGCAAGAAACCTAAAAATGATAAGGACTCGTATAGTAGAAACACTCATTGCATCGATTATTTGCTCAGTGATTTGAATTAAGAGTCTCAGTTTCTTTATCAAGAAGAAAAGAGAAAAGTTTATTTGGTAATTATAAATGTATAGTTGTTAATTATTATGATATTAAATATTAAAGAAAAGTTGAAGATAACATAATAAATATAAATAAATATTAAGATTTTCAAGAAATGGAATATAAATGGATTTAGACTAAGAAGCTTAAAAGCATATAACAATCAAATAAAACTAATAATCTGTTCACCTGGATTTTGTATAGCAAACTTGCTAATTAACGAAAGAAGTTACTATATTATTTCTTATATATATATATTAGATATCATATAATGTTTATATTTATAAGAATAATGGGAAAGATTTATAGAGAAAAGCAAGGGACCATAAAATTAAACACATGATAAGCATTTTCAATGAATTTCATGCTATATTACAATGCGATATTTAAGCACCAGAAAGCCGAAAATTCAACCTCTGGTCATAAGGTCGTGTACGATTAATGGGCTAATTAGGTTAGGTCCATATGAATGAAGATAAAGGGATGATTATATATTAGATAACAGATATTGGCTATGGCAGAGAGATGTACTTAGAGCTAAAATCTAGCATAGACCCTAACAAGTGATTTACAGCACTTTAACCAATCTTTAATATAATATAAACATCTATATCATACACTATAATATAATAATATATATATATAATCTATAAATAGTAAGGATATTATTAAATTTTTAAATATATATTTCATTTAAACAATTGTAATTGACTCAGGATAATATTCATAACTGATAAGAGAAGTGTTGTTTTTAGTCTACCTATTAATTTAAAGAAATCATTTAAGAGAGAAAACAGAAAATGCCAGTTGCCTTATGATATAGGATAGATGAAAAAATAGACAGAAATGACATGAGTAATTTTCATTTTCTAATAGATTTTTTAAAATGGCATTAATAAAAATAAGAAAAAATATTTATAGGAAAAACTATCTAATGATGCACAGTCGAATTCAGAACGAATTAATACAATGATAAATTATAATTTTCAAAGCCAAAGATAGCATTATTCGAGAGATATAATTAAGATATTCGTTCATAGGTTGATTAGTATATTCATATTATTTAGATTTCATGAGAGCTGATAAATTTTTTTAAGAGAATTGATGATATAAGATATGCAAATTAATCACATATGCAGTTGAATCTTTTAGCAATAACAACATCCATTCTAAATTATTAAATACAATTAGCAGAGAAAATACCAGTGATAAGAGAGTATTTATGATTTAATTAAAAGCTTATAAAATATTACTAGAACTTTCAATAGTTATCTTTATCATTTTAATGCTGGAAACTATAATTTTAGAAATCAAGACTACATACTTTCAGTTTCATGTAAAGGCACTGAATAATTATTTTCTCCAAGTCATAAAATTAATCAGTACTAAACTTGCAAGGAATAAATAATATGAAAATCTCCGTTATAGTAAGAGATATATGAAATGTTTAACTCAGAAGGATACAAATTACAATTAATTCAGAGACAAAGCTTAAATTTTTTAAAGAATTAATAACTTCTATACAATTTTTACTTATTTATATATCAATAATCTAGAATTATAATAATAATACTTAAATAAATAATTAAAAATAAAACCAATAATATATACTTGCTGCTAACTACCATGGAATAGATCCATTTGCAATCACTCAATAAAACTATTCTTTCACTTAGATTTGGTCAACCCACACCGTCTTATGGAAAATATTTTTATCACAATGTCAGCTGAATATCAAAGCTACCGGTTGTTCATGATATTAAGTCTGGGAAATCTGCTTATATTGCTTCCAGCATTAAAACAAGGTTAAAGTTACTTAAAGTATGAAAGAATCCAGGAAGACTAAAGGCAAACATGTATTTAGTCAATAATTCCCTTTTGAACGATGGATAGGTCTCTCTCAAAACTTTAGAATTAATTTTCCATTTCTCCAAGCCAGTAGGTCACTCTTTCGTAGATATTTTATCAATTTCAGTAGTTGCTTCCCAACAAACTTTTGAGAGTTGCTAAAGGAGGCAAGAGGACTTTGACCTTAAAAATCCTCCATTTTTTATGATTGAAATTAATTTTAAATATATTAAACTTTTTAATAATTTAATCTATAATTCCTATTTTTGTGATTTTCAAGAGTCATACTCATTAATTAGTGTCTCTCGACAATTTGAATATCAGAAATTTTTATCAACAATTTTTCCCATTTTTTATCAAAATTTCCGTTTACATAACTCTATATCTAAAAGTAATTATGAGAATTCCGAACAGAAGTAGAGCATTGTTCTGTTTTCAAATATTATCTCATTTTTCACCACAAAGTTTAATTAAGGAATTCTTATTGAGTACACTTAAAACTCCTATGAATTAAACTTTAAATCTATTAGGAATTAGGTCTGTTTAATAAAATTTGATCAAACTTAATTTAAATATCTTTTAAGCTTCTATTATTAGCTTTAATTTAATTTAACTTCACACATATTATAAAACCTCGAAAGACACTAATGTAAATTAATGAATCTCGAAACTTTGAATGAATTTTTTATTGTTAAAAACAACTAATTAAAAAAATCTAAAAATATAGATAAATTCAGCTAGGAAAATTTCTAACTGCAGTTATTAGAAGTGTTGTCAGCTGCAACTGTTATAAATATTTGAATAAAAAATAATGAAATCTCGTTTTACACTATCTTAGTCAAAATTGTAGAATAATTCTAAGATGCGATAGGAGTCATACCAATGCTTACTGAACATAGTGGATAATGACCAAGAGATAATTTACATAGGCTAGACCGTTTTTAAGCCTTACTTAGTCAACTATAAGTCTTGGGCCTGATAAAGGAAGAGCCTTGATATAAATAAAGTAGGAATCAAGACTGTTATTGATATGGCTATTGTGTGAGTGAGTTAGAGTCAATGGTTTGAGGGCTATCTGATTAAGCATAAGTCTGTTAGACTAGATTGATATGTTTGAGTATGTCGAGGTAAAGAATAAAAATGCGAATGTAACAATATTTTGGGATAACCTCAGAACGCACGATAGAAGACTTTTACTGATATCTATCAAGTGTAATGCAAAGAGATTAATTTATAATGCACTATACTCGTCAATATTTCATTATATAGAAGAGGTATTCTCGCAGGTGAAGTACAACTGCATAAGAAATTTAGTTATAAAAAATTTCTCTGTTAATTAGAAAGGAAATATTTATATAATAAACAAGTAATATAATGTGTAGACAAGGAAACAATAGCTTAAGTAGTTCAAAGATACAAAGCTTGATAAAAATATTAAATGAAAATTTATTGTAACAATTATGATAAACTTTCGATAGCACTTTCCCCATTCGACACTATATAAAATCTTGTTATTTTAATACTTTTTATTTAAGTCAAATTGATCCATCTCTATCAAGCGAAAGATGTCCTCTCTTATCGCTATTTTGTTATGCTTTTCTTCCTCCGCGCCAGAGGTTTTTCGCTTTATTAGCATTCCTTGCTATGTTCGTCAATAGTTAGGTTAGAAGATGCCAAGTACCCCATAGTAGTTTTTCTGTCTAGAATTGATCATAATTTTTAAAATAAAAAATTATTCATATTCAAAAATAGCATAATAAAAATATATATTAATATGTTTAGATTGAAATTGAAGGAAGACAATTCATTCTCTTGCATTACAACTTAAATAGCATGCATATATTTTACAATCTATAAGGAAAGTATAAACTTTTTCTGTATTATTCTTCCTTATTCTCTAATAAACTACTTCTCTTTCTCATTCTTGCAAGAGGAAGAAGTGAATTTAATAATTATTTTTGGTTGAATAATTGCTAAACTGCTATAGACTTATTTTGCATTATAAGAAAGAGATATTATATACTATACTATTTTTGTATTCACAATCTACAATATTTCCAAACTATTTAGACTTCGTTGGAATAGAATCATTTTAGAAAATATAAAATAAATTAAATAGTTGTATAATAACTCATTAACTTTTTCTTAAATATTTTTTTATTGTTTCATAAAAAGCTTAGATTTATTTCATTTTATTCTTTTTAATTAATAATTAGATATAGTGATTAATAAAATTTGGCAGTTAATTTATTTTGCTTCTATAATTTTCCCGATTATTTGTATTTTATTAATAATATCTAATAGTTCATGTAGCTCATGAATTCTTCATCATTCTAACTAAACACAACACTTTGGTGATAGAATGTTTATCATAATAAGGCTCATTGAATTGCATTACATTTGCAACTTTTATATGCTACATTTCCCCTATTTTGAAGTCTTTCATAAATATCATGCTAAGATGCTATCAAATGAAAAATCTCCCTCAATTATATAGTAATCTTAAAGAAATTACTGTTATATTTGAGAAATGAGATAAAGTCTTTCTTCTAGCTGGACTTGCTAGATAGTTCTGTTGAATCATAGAAGGTAGTTCTATTTTCGTCGATCATAGTTACAAATATCAGCAGTTTAAATTTATTAAGTCTTCTTAATAAAATTCTGATTAGAGATGATGATTCTTTATTTTAGCGTATTTTACCTTATAAAAAGCAACGTATAATTTAAGTAATAATTAATCTAGTCAGAAATTTGTCAAGTCAACTGATTATTTTATTTAATATTTAATAAAGTAATTGGATATTAAAAAGTAATTTCTATTTTATATTTACTTAACTTTTTATACCATAATTATAATAAATCACTCTATAATAAAGTTTATGTACAAATTCATTTAGAATAATAGTATTTATTTTGTATTATTGATTTTTGACAATTATTTTTGAAGTAATTAATTTATATAATAATTATTTTTACCATAATTTCTCAAAGTATGAGTTATTAATAGTCCAATCATGATAATAATTTTTAAAATATATTTATGCGCGCAGAAATTTCATTGCTAACATTTCTAAAACCATAAATTATACTCAAATCCCTATTTAAATACAATAGAAAATATCTGATCACAGAAATTTTATTGCAAAATCTTTTAATATGTCGGCAAAGAAAATGTATTTGATTAATATTATGAGAGAGTTTGCTAAATAATATGAATTGTAGTCAATCGTACTATAAGTTCTTTAATATTAATAAATTGCAAAATTGCTTAAATTTAATAAGTATTAAATTATTTTAGGTGAGATAGTCTTGTCCCCATTGACACAAATAAACTGGGTTAAGTCCCATTATTAATTTCCGTACAGTATTAAAAATAAAAACACAAATAAATTAAATTTAATTAATTTAACTTAATTTTTCATAAAATATATGCAATAGAAATCTACAAGGTGAATCAAAATAAATCATTAAATATAATAAATTAATTATAGATTACAAAATGACTATACTTATCAATAGTTCGTCATTTGCATTGCATAAATTTTCCAACTTAAAGATATCAATTAAGATTTTTTAGCAAAATTTGATCTCAAACAAAAATTGCAAAAAATAATGCTCCAATTAAATTTTAATTTAATGCTTTCGTAGTGCAAAAAGTTAGACGAGTCGTTTAAGTAAGAAATAAGAAAGAATTACAATAATATACTACTGGGAAAGTCAACATTCTTAGTTTTAATGCAAGCACACAACTGCCAATACAGCACGAAACTATTCCATAATTTTACAGCTCTATTTCTACATAAGAAGAAATCATAAACTTGATCAGTAATTGTCATTGTTTAAAAGACCTGACAGTTTTACAACCTTACTTAACTCTGACACTTCAATTGAGAAAGACACCTTGAAAAATGCTCAAAACAAACCCTTCTATCAGAAAAGTAAAGAATAAATCATATATCCATTAAAGAGTGTGATTTAGGGGATTATTATATTTTAGATGAGAGTACAAATGAACTTCCATTTCATAAAAATATAAAAAAGAATATAAAGATAACTTTAAAAAATCTTAAGATAAAAGTGATGTGCGAGGTTTACAAAATAGGAAGAAATTAGTGAAAATTTAATAAATTCAAAAGGGAAACTTTAAGATTTTATTATTATTAAGGCTTCCTTAGGAGGCTTGAATAGAATTTTACCTTGTTCAACATTTTCTGACCAAGAAATCCATGAAATCAATTTAAAAGCTTCAGTGAACAGGGGATAAAATTTTATGAAGAATCAAAAAAAAAAAAAAAGTGCCAAAATAGTTTCTATAAATACATGTCTATTCAGAAATAGGAAGAGGTGAAAGGATTAATTAGAATAAAAATGGGATAACACATCTAGATTTAGGGAGATACACTTCTTATTGAAATGAAAGTTTATTATGGCATAGAAAGGGTAATGTATGCTATTTTTGGTGAAGTGTAAAGCACTTCTAAAAGTCTCACTCAATATATGATTTTGTTAGCAAATGACTCTTGATAGTCTTAAGTTGGAGCATTTACAAAGACTAATAGCGTTGCTCTTGGATGGGATGCATTTGAAAATCAAGTGACGGAAGATCTTGCTGATTAGATTTTTATTGTTTTATAGCTTATTTAGTAATTAATTAATAAAAAAATTAAATATATACTGTATTAATATCGTTAATAACTCTATTTTTTATTCTTTCAAAAAAGCAACAGCAAAAGGATTGCCTCTATCTAATAAAGAATTTAAAAGGATAGATTCAAAGATAACTACATGTATGAAGTAGCATTTAATTGTAAGGATTTCTTAGAAACTTAGTTATGCCATTAAGAATAAAGATAATTTAGGGGAAACTACCTCAATTAATATCAAGCATCCCAAAGTTTAAAATGAAAGTAATTCTTTACTGAGCTAAAGTTTATATATAATGCCATTCCATATAAGTCGCTAATATTTTATAACCAGTCTGTAAAAAATTACTATCTCTATATTTATGCGGCTTTAACAAATATAGAATTGGATCATCCATTTAAAGCCAATCAAATTATTCATAAAAATGCAGACTCAAAAGATTCTATAGTCTAAAATTAAAATCACTCCCTAATAAAGCGAAAAAAGACGTATATAAGAAAAAACTTGAGGGAAATAACAAATTACCAACATAAAGAAACCTTTAACTTAAAATAACAAACCAAATATATAGGTTCGAATTTTACATTTGAAAATAATATTTGTTAGCATTGGCATGGTTTAGCAAATCAAAGTGGCTCTTATAATGGAAATTTAAATAAATATAATTATAATAGTGATTTGACAATAGATAGATTGATTTGATGTTTTACATTAAGGTTTTATAAAAGAAAGAATTAGAAATATTAAAATAATCCTAGCTAAACAGCCACTTATGAAAATATACTTAATTTCAATTGATTAATTAATTTTTAATATCTAATTAATCACCAAAGAACTACTATAATATCTCTTCAATTAAAATTGACTAAAATAAAAAGCAACTTTCAACCAATAGACTTAAACGCAGGGATTAATTAAATAACATAAAAGTATAATTTTTATGGATTAAGGAAGTAATAAAATAAAATAGATGTATAAATAATAATATTTCAAATTAATTAAATCATTTTGAACACCATATTGATTAAGATAAACATTTTAGGATTTTAGGCTAATAAATAAGTATCTATAGTAATTAATTAAATTGTTACAATATTAAAAATTAAGCTTGATTAAAATTATTACAGACTATCATGTAAAAATAATACAGTAAACAGTAGATAATGGAAACTGCGATATGACTTAATGACATTCCAACAGATACGGACCTAGCAGATAAATTCCACCAATATAATAAATTGATCTTCTTTTAATACAACTCAAATTGCTACCAAGCTATTCACAAACATAGGATATAAAAAAAGAGAAGACGTTTGTATTTATGCGATGAACCTTTTATAATTGCAAGCATCAACAAACCAAAAACATTATTGAGTACTCTTGTATGACTCAGAGCCAATGATATGTTGACAATTTTGTGCAATACCAAAAAATACTTGAGCCTCTTTTTGAAGTGGATTGGATGAAGGTTGCTTATTTCAAGTGACTTTGCTGCATTAAATTTTGAACCGCATAATGAGGCAATCCGATTTTGGCTGAAGCTGTAAGCATAAGAGGAATATCTGAATGTGAGTGGTGAAAGAAAGCTTTCTAAACACTGCTGCGCTAACTTAAATCAGCATTAAATCACTTTGGACATGAGAGTGCTACCCTTTGCGTGGAGAAATTAAAGCGGAGCAATCGAAGTACCAGAATTAAAGTTATCGCGAATAGAAGAAAATAAAACTACGCTTTTGTAAGAATGAATGGTATGTCAGGAATCCTGAGCTAAGCTGTTGGAAAGTAATAAGTTTCATTCAAAAGTCAGATCAAAGTAATTGGATTTTACCAAGTTACCTCCACTTCATCCAGAATGAGCTCACCATGATATCAGAGGATAGCGGACATTTATATAAAGGAAAGCTTCAGCAGCTTTTAATGATTCGTTGAAAATAAAATAACAACTTCAAAAATCATATGAAAAGAGCTGGCTATATAATCATAGTTTAGTCAAGAATCAAAGATTTTTACTGATCTCTCGATCGAGGAAACTTGTCTGAATCGGAAATTTCATCTCCCTTGCTCCTCCATGGAGAATCGCGTGGTGCAGTTGATAGTCCCTTATTCCTCAGTATATGTGGCTTTTCGTTTGAAATACTGAAATATAATAATGCATGAGAAGTAATGTTATTAATAAGCTGCTCATTATCATTGATAGGAATAAAAGTGATTAAAACTGAAGTCAATAAAGAGTTTGATTTGATTATGGTCACGACATGAAATATAGTCAAATCCTAAACATACTGACCTCACCATAATATGAGAGGAGTTTTATCAATAATAAAAATGATTGGTCTAAAAATCTATAGCACAAGAAAACTATACCATAAATCTATCAATTATGCGAGAATAAGTATAATGCTCAACAATAACAGAAATGAACCACTAAAGTCGATAGATTGTATACAACTTCACTTTACTATATTATGCATGCTGCATTTAAGAGAAAAGTGACAATCGCTCGACGCTCAATTTCAAACATTAATATGAAAGTATATCGATTCTAAAATGAATTAATTTTGAACTAGGCATCCATTTTCAAAATATATAATTTTTTCTTAAAAATGTCTCTCAAATGCTAATACTTTAATAATTCAATTAGATTAAAAATTTACAAGAAAGAGTATTTAGATAATTCAATAATCTGCATTATTATAATTTATCTACGTACTTTTTTATATTCTTTTAATAAAAATTCAAATTAGCTAGTTCTATTTTAATAATAAAATGCATTTGGCATTAAGTAAGAATAAATACAATAAATATTTAATTTCTTAATTAATTTGGTTTATGATATGTGCTCATATAGTTATTATTTTCAAATAAACTTAATTTTAATGTTTTATTATTTGTTTATGGGAAATTTAAGTATTTCTAGAATACTATTCTTAAATCTTATATTCTTGAATCATTTCATCAATCAATTTATTATCATATAAATAATTCAAGGACATCATGGTGAGCATATTTACTTTAATTAATATATTTAATATTAAATGGAATTAGTTAGTAAAATAAAATATTTATACAATAAAATAACATATTTGAAACATAAACAATGTGAAATTATTCTTATTTTTACCCTGTTTTCATATATATCACTATTAGTTAGTTATATATTTAGTTAAATAGATACATTTTAGTGAATTAATATGATTAATCAAGATTGTTCATTTCTCTATATTAATATTAATTTATTTATATTAATATAGAGAAATGCACAATCTTGATTAATCATATTAATTCACTAAAATGTATCTATTTAACTAAATATATAACTAGCAGCGATATATGAGTGAAATTTTCTATAAGGCTATTTATACAGTAAATACATTCAGACAAAGAAAAAAACTAACATCGCTATGAGAACGATCAATGAGTAATTTGATGATGGAATAATATTAAAAAGTAGGCAAACATTTAAATGAAGAAAGAGGCTCAATCAACGTTGATTAAAGCATTTTATAACTAGCAAAAATTCAAAATTTCATGGAAATTGATTTAAATAATATAATTATATATTTCTTAAAAAAAGAAGATTATTGCTAATATAATAAAAAATTTAACAATTAATAAATAAAATAGAAACTATATTGAATAGGCAATAACGGGGCACAGACAGTTAAATAACAATAAAAACGAGAGACAAATTTAGCAAATTTAGATACAATTTATCTATGAAATTTTCATTTAAAGAATTAAAAAATAATATCTCTTAGTATATCTTAGAGATAATCTAGTGAAAATAAATGTAACAAAAAATAAATAGGATGAGTCAATTATCAACATATGAATTATATAATCATAAAATATTTATAAAAGTCGTTTCAAATAATTATCATCAAATTTGCATATGAATTTTATCAATGCAATGAATTTTCATGATTTTTGTCGCTCCCCAAAAAGTCAAAACTGGATTGGGTTTTCATAATTCCTCGACTTGAATAGTATATATTTTGGAATTTTCAAAAAATCTCAAAAATGCTCTTTGAAACTTCTAGTTACCTTCACTCTTGTTAATAAAGGAGCAATAATTACGAATACGTCATTAAAGGGGCGATTTCGATAAGGCACCATAACCAAAAATTACCAGAAAATTTGATGTTACTCAAATCAATGTATTCATTGCCTTAGAAGCAACGTAAAGGAGATAAAAACACCATCTAAACGAGCTTTTGAAGCGAATAAGGAGAAATAAGAATGATGATTAAAATCAAATGAAAATTTAAATCGGACAAGCATTAGTATGGAGTCTTGTAGTGTCTTAATATATTGATCTTCTTCCTCATCTTCATCTTCGTTATCTTATCTTGTCGTAGTAGAAATCTTAAAAAACATTCGCGTTGAGATCATGACTTTCCTGATGTCAAAAATATTAGAGCTAGATATGCTGTAGCTGCAACCTCGTCCACCTCTCAGTTTAACACTGTCTTGCTGGAGATGCTGTTTGCTGTGTGACACCATTATGTATGGCCAAAATTTTAGAATTTAGAGATGTTTAATGTATTAAAATGTTTTAGTTTTAATGATCAGAAATCAAAGTTTCTACTTAAATGTTTAATTTATATGAAAATCTAATCAGAGTAGTATTAATTAATTTTGAACAAATATTTATTAATTAAGAATGTGTTAATTTTAATTTATAAAACATCTCTAAATCCTAAAATTTTGGCCAAACATAATGGTTTCACCAAGGCAAACACCAAATCCAGCAAGACAGTGTTAAACAGAGAAGTGAACGAGGTTGCAGCTACAGCATATCTAGCTCTGCTATAATTGACGTCGGGAAAGTCATGATCCCAACGCGAATGTTTTTCAAGATTTCAACTACGACAAGATAAGATAACGAAGATGAAGATGAGGAAGAAGATCAATATATTAAGACACTACAAGACTC
>ARYC01013953.1:0-11575 GCA_000711775.1 Oxytricha trifallax
TGATCGATATCTACATAAATTGCCTATGTATAATTATATTTATTTTCTATAGCTTGCTCTATTACCTATTTAATAAATTTATATAAAATATTGATCACTAGAAACCACATAAAATCTATATATTAATAGAGCAATATTTCTTTCTTTATGATAATATGGTCGTTATATAATTTTAAAAGTATACAATCTCAATTATTTCTATCTATCAGATCTTCATTAAGTTTTAGTTTTATCATGTTTAAATTTATAAAAGATACCATATAATCTCAACAGTAACTCAAATATTAATATCAAAGTTTACTCTAATTTAAATGAGGAAAGTGCGCTTGGTTGTAATGAAACAAATAAAGATGATGGTGATGAAGCTGGTGATGTTGATATTTTAATGCTTAGTTTCGAGATTGATTTTGAATAAGCAGGAAATTTAATCTATTTTTTTCATCAGAGATTGATTTAATATCTTCAAAAAATATAAATTATTATAATAATAATATTAATAATATTAATAATAATAATAATAATAATAATAATAATAATAATAATAATAATAACAATTTAAAAACTTTTTATAATTGAAGCAGTTGTTTCAACGCTGTTAGTCGCTCTGCTTAATTAGTATAAAAATTCATCTGAAGAGTTTGAACAGGCAGAAAGCTATTTTGAATTTATCAATAGACACCTTTGACAAAGTACCACTGAAATGAGAGAGCAGACAAGTCTTAGACAACGTAGTGCATTATTTATATAAACTAATGTTGTTCTTACTAGCCCAAACAGAATCATATCAGCAATTATTTCTATCAACCCCATTTAATAAATAAAGTTTATTTATACAACATCATCTATTCTAACTTAAATCTTTATATTGAAATAACTTGTGAAAGATAAAATATTACATTTTCTAATAAATGAAGAGTTTAATGGCTAATCTAGTCGAGTCAGTTTTTAGTAAGTCTTCCAGTAATCCTGTATCTACTACCAAAGCGAAGTTAGAGACCTCAATTACTGCCTTGATACATCAGTTAAGGTTGAAGTTGAATTGTTTACACCAATAGCTCTTCAAATCTAAAAACAATTCCTTAGAAATTGAAATTAACCATATAAATAAATTAAATAGAAATTTATCAAATTAATCATATAAATAAATTAAATAAATTAATATGATTAATAAGTATTACATAGCCTAATATAAAAGAAATGATTGAAGAATAAAGCCACTGTATAAATAAAAACGCTTGCATTCTTCATTAATGAGCATTAGATAGATTTAAATTTGAATAAATGAATCAAATCAATATTACAGAGGAAGTACTGTGCAGTCAGTTGAGGCAAGAAATGTTTAAATTATTAATGAATGTAATATTAATATATATTAATAAATAATACAAAAGTTTATTATGTTAATTGAAAAATATCATATAGTAACCACAATTGTTTACATATTATCCTAGTTTTTAAATCGTAGAACACGTATAAAAATAATTCTAATATTTAAATTGAGTTCGGTCATTATATCACAGCAGACTTAACAAAATAAAAAATATAGATTCATCTAAGTGTAAACATTTGATGTTAAGTACAGTATATTTATAGTGCAATTTATCTGAAAAGAGATTCAATAAATTCATGAATAAAATGCTTGAATAATTTATATATATATATTTATTTTTGCCATTAATCAATTTTTATAATCATATATTCCCTTTTCAATTATATTATAGAGTAATAGATTAGGATTTTTATATAATTTTATGATATTTTAATGTATCATTTATTATTTTATCCATATTGTGCTTTAATTTCTTTATCTTAATAAAGAGACTATTTTATCTTTATTATCCCTATTAGTCTTTTTAGATTCTAGGAACTCATATAACATTCTTTTAATAAACATTTATCTGGCAATATGTGTATAATCAAATATATTTTATGTTATTGAATCAAACAATAAAGATACTTTAATATTTTACATGCTTGCTACTATTATAATACTTATTTGTTGTCAACATATCTTCTAAGAATTTATTTATAAATATATTACGATTAGTTGTTGTTGAATAAAATAAGTTATTAAAGTAAATTAATAATCAAAATTAAATTTCAATTTGGACTGCTCATTATAGAAACTTATATATAATCTAACCTGTATACTTCCATTTAACTTAGTATTTCTTGTAGTTTAGTTAGTTAGTAACTTAAGGTAAATTAAATTTAAGATATTCAAACAATTTCGTATATATATAGATAGATGTGGTTACTGAGAACTATTCTAAATACAAGATGCAAGTCGATGCGGTTCTACGATCATTTATTTCCGAATCTTTTGTTCCAGTTCTTCTTAGTTGTCTATAGCACATTCCTCCTTTCTTGTATCTTCGTCTGCTTCTCCTGTTGCTTCTCTTGGTTTGGTTTTGTCGATCTCTAGTTTATTGGCTGTCTCTTGCTTCACCTCATTCATTGGTGGATGACTTGATTTGTCGCTAAATAACACATTCTCCAACTCTGACATGTTCTCATTGAGTTCACTAATGTTGCCCTCGAATTTTTCAAATTATTATTTTAGTTCTGATTGCCACTCATTTCTTAAAATCATTTCTTCCCATCTCTCTTTTTAATTGGCTTTGTCTAGCATTCTCTGATCCCATCTCCAAGTTCACTTAGTCCCAGATAAGCGAGCTCTTCTGTTCCATATTCTTCTCAGCTTCCTCTTCTTAGATAGTGAGTCCTGATTTTCCAATCTCCATCTTGTTATACCCGACTTCCTGGTTGAAAATCAAATAGTACCTTTGCATGTTTTACCAGTCCTTGGAGAATATCTGGAATATTGGTTCTCCAGCGATTTCTAATGCTAGGTAGTTTGTGATCAGCAGGGCTAATACCAACAATCTTGAGGGCAAGTTACCTAGTTTATATCCTGCTTGTTCTCTAGGCTCTCCACTATGTATGATGGTCCCATTATCCCCTCCATCAGATTTTTTATCTGATTCAAAAATTTCTGGATTAACACCAAACTACCTATTTACCTTCTTGAATCATAAATCTCCAGCTTCTTAGATCCTTTATCGATCTTTAATACTACCCAGTTTTGGCTGTTTTACTCGATGCTTATACAGACCTATGGTAAGATAGCACTTTAAAGTCATCATAGTTTCTCCAGTATTTGCTAATATCAATCTTCCAGTTGGTCTAGCCTATATATTTCATTTGGCGTATTCCTTTGTCATCCATGACTACATTTGGTAGAATCAAACACTAGTTTTTTGTCTGTAAACTGTACCTCTTCCACTAAACTTAGATAGACTCTATTCCAAAGTAGTTCTTGGATATGATTGCCTGGGAATAAATCTGAATGATCCCTTTCTTGGTTATTAATCTCATCCCAATGTCTCAACTATTTTTCTGACCATAGGTCTCTTTCTCTAGCTCCTCTCTTCTTAGCGTTGTCCCTTTCTGTGAATCGTCAGACTAACGCCTTTTCAAGTTTCGATCTGGTACTTGGGCAACACACAATAGTGATCATTCTTGAAGTCATTGGTTTTTACTCTTTCTTGAATAGATTAATTTGTCGAATCTTTGGCATTTACTTTAGTGAGATCGATGATGTGCTTAAGCTTCATTGGGCCTCCTTAAATTCATTGTGACCCATCCTCATGCTTGTCGAATTATTACCTTTGCCTCTAAATAAAACTGATTTATCTTCTTGCTAGGATTAGAGTTCCCTATCCTGATTCTGCTCTTGGATCCCATTTGTCTGTTCAGAAGAACCCTGAATTATTTTTCTCCTCCAATTCCAAAGGACTCCTGGTCTCTATTCCTGTCTATGTGACTGAGTCTTATCTCCGAAACCTTCCCCCAGAATTGCCTCTTCTCTTGTCTGCTCTTCCATTGGTTGTTGTTGAGTTAGTTGTTTGAACTTCTGCTCTATGAATTAATTCTTTTGTTTATTGAATTTTGAATCTTCCATCTAGTCTTTGTTTAGTTTTTGAAATTCTCTTAAATTAATAATTCTTTATTTTAATTCTCAGATTTTACATCTATCTATACTCCTGGGGTTTCTTTTGTTTAAATGTACAAGTAGATCGAACTTATTGTAATTTCTCTTCATTCTATTTCCTTCTTCTTGACATAGGGTGCTCTAAAAGATCTCTTTACAGTTTGATAATTTTCGTGTTGTTTCAGTTTTCTTATTCTCTGGTCTAGCCAGATCATATTAGGGATAATCTCAATATGAGTATGACTTTACATGTCAACTAATCTGTTCTCTCTTATTTATTTAGAATATCTTGTATGGTCTCCGCCAGTGTTGATGAGATTGCAATTATTTTTATGTTTATAGTCAACCGTGACTTTGTGGATATTACAATAATGGCTCATGCTGTAGTTTACCATTTTCCTGACCTGACTTATGACCATAATTATATCAATCATATTCTTTGTTATGAATATTTTCATTTCTTGTAGTTTATCAAAAACGATTTTCAAATTGTTTTCTAAACTATTATAATATCAAGCAAGGGTAGATCTTATATAATGTTTGTTTGATATTTATTATTCCTTGAGATTATTTAGATCTTAATACAATCATGTAACTTGAATAGTAAAATATTCATTTTAAATGATTGTTATTGAGGTACAGAAACTCATATCTCATTATAACCTAAGTTGCGAGAAAAAGCAATTTAAAAGTCTATACACTTAGCTACAATTTTAGAAATTTGTATAATCTTACTGTCTCTTGCTCTGATATTTTGCGCTACTATATATTATTTATATAGAGCTCTATAATTGCAAATATTTATAGTAATGTTTATATTTTCGCGCAAAAGCTATATTCCCTATAAACTCATGTTATTTTTTAAATTGATTATACCTTGATCTAGTACCTTTTCCAAGTCAGAATATAAAGAAGAATTCGATACTGAAAGTGCTAAAAATAGAGATAAAGAATCCATTTATAATGTTGAATAAAATATTAATTTGAAAGTTTATATTAAATAAGGTAACAATCTACCAAAAATTATGATAAAATTATCATTATTATTATTAAACTCAAAAACTCCTTAGGAACATAAAGATTAGAACTATGGGTCCTAAAGTTTTTTAGATGCACATAAATTTAAAAACGAGGGATTTTAGTAATGCAACAATTCTTAAACTAATAATCGAATTAAGGAGATGCAATATGCTATAAAATGTGTTGATACTGCTAATATATATATATATCTTTATCTACCTAAATTACATAATTTCTTTAATAAATATATTTTTTCCCTAGATATATATTACAACATTTACATTTAAGTTCATGTTATTATATTCTAAAAGTTCATTTTACCTTAAGTTATTACTTACTTACCTACCTACCTAGATTTTCTATTAGTTTTCATAAAATGTACCATTTTAGGTAATTTCAAAATATATTATTGAGATAAGAATATTTATTAGGAATATAAGAAAATGTATAGTTTTCGGGTGCTCCAGAGAAATGGCTTTTAAAAAAGTTTTGACATGAAAAATTAATCCAGAATTTTTAATATTATTTTATACTTTGCCATGCGATTTATGAAATCAATTTGAAACGTTGTCATGCATCTTGGAGGAGCATAAAACTCTATGTGTTTGATTTATTCAAAGTATGAAGAGGATGAGTACACTATTTTTGAGTGTTTCAGATCAATGGATTTAGCTAGGTTTTGCTTAAGAAGATATTTATTGCCATAAATATATAATTTTAAAATGTCATGCTAATTTACAAAACAATTTTGTAGCTATTCCATTCATCTAGCAGGCTCTGGTCAAATTCGTATTACCATTTTGAGGTCGTTTAGACCTCTTCAAACATTTCTATGTCATTCCTACTTTGTTGAAATCATTTTCTTTACTTGGTTGTTCAGTATTTGATAATAACATGCATTGAATAATAGTCTTCACAAGATATAGCATCAATTTCTTCATAAGCTCTTATAAAAGCAAAATCATTTAAAAATATTAAAAATTTGGCTTAATTAAAATGTGTTAATAAAACTTGAAAAATCGATGATTTGCATATTGCTTATACTATGAAGTTAATTAATAAGACTTAATATCATGACTCGAAGTGATTCATTGACAGCGATATCATAGAACCTGGGTTTTTGAGCTCCTCTACTCAATAAATAAATTCCTAACCTAACCAAATGTCTTTAAACTATGTTTCATTTTGAGCCTTCAAATAATGACAATATTCAACTTAATCTAACCGGATACATGAGACATGGTTAAAGAGTCGTCTAGTAGGTCTATGAAGATTTTCTTCAAATTTTCCAGACCTTTTTACTCTGGGTTGCTCATTATATGATAATAACATGTCTTGAACTCTGCCTCACTTTATTTACTTTTATCCTTAAATTTTTCTTTGACTTTTTACCTTTTAAATTCACTTTATCAATCTTTCCTCTTCAAATTCTATCATTCAATCTATATAATTCCCACTCAAAAATAAATTTTAATTATTTGTTTGTAATATTAATTTTAATTAATAAATTTAATCTGTTATAGTGACTTCATTTTACTATCACTTCATATTAATTAGCTTTGATATTTTTTTCTATTAAATGAAAATATTATTGAATAATGATTTGAAATAAAAGTAGTCATTAATACTTTAATTTGTGTATTAAAAAACCTTTTAAAACTGATAAGTATATGTTTTTATGATTTTTTCCTCTCACCCTATTTTTTCTTTGTTATATTGTATATTTGTAGCAATACACCAATGGAAAGTGCCAATTCTTATCTATTAAGAATTTTTAATCAATGGAAATTAATGTGTCATATATAATTTATACATCATTATTATAATTAAACTCATCATCAATAAGCAATTGCTCTACTTATTCATGAGTTCTACTTATTTAGATTCAATATGTCATAAAATTTGCTTATTAGTTGCCTTTATATTTATTATTCCTAATCTAAGTATCTTAGAAATAGTAAAATATAAATAATAAGTGCCTATGATTATATATTACTACAAATATTTGCAGTAGCTGACGAAAGTGTTAAGACTACTTACGCTGTGAATTTGGAGATTCCCTAAATTAATTAATGAGCTTGAAAGGATTGAATGTTATATTGGAAAAAATAAGCGTTTGTAGTTTAATAAATGAGGAAAAATCTTGAAAATTCATATATATATTGGAGATCTCATTCATTGATGTGGTTAAGGTAATGCTAAACTAAGCAAAATAACAAAAGGAATAGAGGAAGATAAGTGAATCACGAGTGACTTAAGGCTTAAGTCAATAAATTAATGTGTTAAATACAAATAAATATAGTTTTATTTTATCTTTTAACTATATATTTAGGGATATATCATTAGATATTATAATTAAAAGTGAAAATAGAAACATTAAATGCGTAACAATAAAATATGTTCAGGCTTATAATATTTAAAATCATCAAATAATAACTTCTAGACTATACTCATATGCTCAATTTAGATCAGTTTACATCTCCTACTATCATATTAATAACTATAATCTATTCTATTTTTAAGAACCAAAATTTTAAAATATAAATTCATTAATTATTTTTTATAATTAAATGTCATGAATTATTTATATTTCTATTAGACTTAATTTTAATTGCAATATATTTATAGCCTAATGTGTTACTAGTAATACCAGCATTTAAAAGATAAACTTTTATTCAAAACAAAGATCTTTTAATCGTTTTCATTTAACTTCTTATCTAAAATGTTTTAGCATTTATTCTTCAAATAAATAGTCACTTCTTAGCCACATGATTATTTTAAATTACAAATTGTAAAGCAATTTCAATATTAAATACGAATATAAAATCATACATGCATTGATTTTCTTCTTGTAATGCTGCACTTTTTTTATTTCTCTATTTCCAGCATCCTTAGCTGCTTATGTACTTAATGTATTTTGCCTTAATTATATTAGCTTCTTCATTTGTTTAAAACTATTTATATTTATTTATTTTATATAGTGATATCAGTTATTAAAGGCAAAGAACAGAGATAAACTTTATCATGTCCAATTTCTTTCTTCATATTACTTCTATGCAAATATCATAGTTCTCCCCTTGCGATACAAATCTCTTTATATATGAAATCAAAGTCCTTGTCACAGATTGATACTATTACTTGAAAGAATCAGCTCACAGTTTTATCGATTTCTTAATTTAAAATATTAATAATACCTCAATTATATATAAAAAGAAATGTTTCCACAATTAAAATTAACTGTGGCTATTTATAGACCTTAATTGTTATTAGGAAATAATTTATACATATTAATTAACTAGTCTTGACATTAAATTTTTGCCATGCTTTAACATTCTCTATAAATTCCAGTAAATTTAATATCAGCAACAATATGAAAAGCTCATTGCAATTTTTCTTTTAATAATATTATTTTAGTGCAAGTTTAATCTCAATACATTTGTTATTTGTGAAATTGTTGTTTGAAATTTATCATTTAAAATATCAATGTGAATTTTAGAAATAATAAAATGTGAGAAAGCTAATAAATAATAATAATATTATTAATCTATCAGAGAAATATCACATTTAGGCTTATAATTACTAGCTTATGGCTGTTTGTTTGATGCAAATTTTAATTATAATCTGCTTAAAATTCCTATTAAAATAACAACACTATTGAGAATGTGATGTTTTAAACTTTGAAATTTAAAGTTTATATAGCTATACATTAGTATACTTATTACTTTCTTAAATAAGCTATTTATAAAATATCAATCATCTAAATTCCTGTTTTTACTCTTTTAATATATGTTATGCAATATACCTGCAAGATATTCTCAATTGGTCGCTGGTAGAAATGAAATGAGTTATTGTAAAATAAAAGTAACAAATTTCATTGCTTAGTTATCCTTCAAGTAATCAGAAATCAATTGGTTTTACTTTATATTATAATTTATTGATTTGACTTTTCTAATTTAAATAAAATTATTATTAGTTTTTAGCTGTTAAAAAGTGTCAACACAAAAATGAATCAAACTATTTTTACATTCTTGATTAGCATCTAAATACTCACTAATGATTAAGATATTCGCTATTCTGATATTTTTGATCATTAAAAAGATCAGTTAATTGATATTATCAAGGTTTCAGCTTCTTAAGTTAATAATAGTTTAAGCAAATAAAACAAATATTTGGCTCTTATTTTTTAAAATTTTTTATGTTTAAAATTAAGAACTCATTTGAAATTTAAAATATGAAGTTATTCCTAGCATTAATATAGTTATTTCATTTCTGGTTATACTAAAAAGCAAGTCTAAATGATTAAATAGCTTATTTCATATATTAATGTATCTATGTTTTTTCTTTTCACTAGCATCCACTATAATAGCTTAAATATCTAACTTAAATATAAATAAAATGTTTAAGTAGATTAAAAGCTATATATTTATATTTATATTTATCATTATTTAAAATTAAATAGAAAAGAGATAGCAAGTAGATCCCCAATTTCAATTTAATTTGCTTGCTCAAAAGTAAATATACTCTTCTCTCCAATTCTTAATAAAATGCAATGACAAACAGCATTTATTCGTTGATTAGTTCATATCTAATAGTGACTTCCTGCTTAAAAATAATTTAAAAATAGAGAAAATTGTTTAGAATAAGTCAACAATAACCTAAACTTTGTGTCTACTAAAATTATACAGGGTAACATGTAGAGTTCTGTGAAAGAAAGAAAGAATAGATTGACAATTGGCAACTCAAAATAATATTGAGATATTAATATCCCAAACATGCTAGATGCATCATTTTAACAAGAAGAATTATTAGTTTATAAAAAAGAGTAAGTATAGCTTTTTGCTCATTTTATAAATTTATATGATTCATTCTAATGATCATAACAATTTTGTTGTGATATTGATTAAAATCAAAGTGACAATCACAATTCCTTTAAATTATAAATAATAACATCTTCCATTCTATTTTAAATTTATTTATAACTCAAATAGACACAATTTGGTGGGGAGTTTCCTTCCTAGTAAATTTTTAAATATAACTCTTATGAAAATATCATAAAATCATATTATTATTATTTTAATGACCATAAATTATAAAGAGGATTTAATAAACATACTTAATTAAGTTCATGAAACTATATTTGTATACGTTATCTAGCATCTTATAGGTATTTGGTTTATATAGAATAATATTGATTGAATCAGGATTCCTGTAAAAATTTGATAATCAATTCGTATAATGACAAATTTAATGGCTAAGAATATGAATTTGATTACATCGTGAGGGATATGTTAAAATTGCTAAATCCCTATGATATTATGCATATATAAAACAAAGGTAGATGGTAAAAAACTTAAATGATGGCGATGTAAGATTAAGGTAAGTATTTAAAAAGATTCCATATTTTAATTGTTTTTATATTCTCCAATAATCGTACTAACAAGAAATATCTTTGTTTACATAATCGAGGGGAATAATCCTACTCAAATACGCAACATCCCAGACAAACAATTTAATGAAAATAATATAATCACAATTCGTCCTATTAGATCAACACAATATGAGTTAAGAAAAAGAATCTCAGATTGGATGAAAATGAGTACTATTGAATATTCCAATTAAACTCTAGTGTTACCGTAATAAACAAATTCCTCTTTACTTACTATCCTCTTTTTATTAAAGGAAAAAAAGAAGAAATTGATAAGTATCGAGTTTCGGGTTATTTGGGAAGTCAAAACCCCAAAACCCCTTAATTAGGTTTATAAGTGCTTTGATTTGTAGGGAATTTGTTAGGTGTTGGGGTTATTAATTAAATGCGAGAATAAAATATCAAGATTTTGAGGTCTATTTATGATGAAGAGTATATAGATTTAGTGTTTAAACTGCGTTATGGATGTGATATGTATAGTGAATAAGTCAAACCAGTACTGACCTATAAGTCTATTGCAATGCTCTTAAAGCGTAGTCCATCAACTGTTCGCTCTCACTGCTTGAAAGCTTTGTAATTAAAGTAATAATAGCTGAATTCTTAGCCTAAGAGGAAGTCAAAGTTTCTTTAGAAGCATATTGACTATCTTATTAATGAAAAAACTTTTGAAGTATTGGGCTCACTTCTCTCTCGATTAACGAGCTATTATGTTTCACGGCCAGTTCCCTGAGTTGAAGATCTCTGCATAATCTGTTGCAAACATTTATATACGAAGCGGTATCTCTTATAAAGGTGTAAATCGTATCAAGAGAGTAATTGATTTCACTCTGCCATTTTACAACAACAACTTAAATTATATTTATAATTAAATTCAGAGAGCCTAATAAAATAATATTAAGTTTATTCATGCTGACGAGGCAGTGTTTACCTTCAACACTTTCATCTAGAAGTCTTGGTATAAAGGCATAGTAATATAGAAGTATATGACTAAAAAGTCAAGGTATAAACAATGGCAACTCTTGGAGGAATTAGTGAGGATGCTGGTTTAGAAACTTATGTTATTCATCCTCGCTCTATTAAGACAGAGCAGTATATCAAGTTCTTAGAGCAGCTCAGAGAGAAGTACCCTGAATAAG
>ARYC01013957.1:0-18374 GCA_000711775.1 Oxytricha trifallax
TTATGATGTTCTCATCATTGATAATTTCGATCGAATCTTTTGAAAGCATGCCTTTCTATACCATGATGGCAAAATGTATTGCTTGTGGGATTTGGAATTGATCAAGTCATATATGTTCAGAGCTACTTGCGATTCAGGTATCCAGAGACTGCTTGCTTAAGTGTGTATTTAACTAAAAGTTCTAAAGTTTAAGAGTGAATAAGAAGTTTTGCAATTTCTGAATCAAGATCAGGGCGAAGAAGTTATTATTTTTCCGGTGTTGATGATAGGCTCTTAAAACTAAAGAAGGAAATTGAAGAATACTGCCTTACAGGTCCCATTATTATCTTATGTAATGATCATGAATATATCATTGTTCTAGATATTATTGCTAAAATGGATAAAATTAAAGTAAGGGTTGGCATCTCTCGAGCAACTTTAAATGAAATCCAATCTTGTTTAAATGGGATTTTAATTCTTCGCAATAATGAAAGTTATGGATTTAACACTAGATTCAGAGCTGATGCTGAGGTACAAATTGCATACGATATCGATTCAGAGAGTCAATACCTACAAATGAAGGGCAAGAGCACACTTAGTATGGGGGTATTGAAGTAAAAATATTTCGCGTTTTTAAATTTGTCAAAGTAGCAGCTTCTACATAAGATGAAATAAATATATCAATAGAAAAGCTCGAGCAACTTATACCTCTCATCTATAAGAAGCGATTCAGCAAAGTGCTTCTAGAAGCATTATCAGACGCCTAAAAGGAGCATGATGTTATCGAGAGTCTCGATTACTAAAAGTAGTTGGTCGGAGAGAATGCTTAAAAAGATTATCTTAGACTAAGAAAAACTGAATTTATATGAGTGAGATTGAAACAGAGTTTGATATTATATCATTAGTGAGAATTTTGATCTAAAAATTAATCATACCTTATAATATAAACGATTTTTACTAAATGCTGTTTAAACCAGATCTACTTTAAAAGACAAGCAATTTAAAAACTTATTATCATCATTAGTGGAAGAAAAATATGATAAATAAGCGAAGACGATGATTGATCTTACGAATTAAATTATTATGATCTGTTCTTTGTTGGGCTGACTAAGTTGTTAAAAGTCAGATTATTTAACTGCAAACATCAAAATTGTTTATATTTAACCAGAAAGAATTTATCTCTTAACTTCAATAACTTACTGAATTTCCTTGAGATCTAAATATGAATAAATATTATAATAAATTATTTTTTTTAAATAAGTATTTAATTAATTCAATTATGAATAATAAAAATAGTTTTAATTAATTATATTTAGAGAAAAAGCAAAGAATGTCATGTTTCTATCAAATTTTAGATATAACCTTGGCATATCGTTGTGTATATCTCTCAAGTGTCTCTTATAAGTTGACTTGTAAGGGAAAACTTTATTGCATTCTTTGCATTAATAGTCAACTTTGGCTGGTATTTATTTATGCTCTATGACGGGTTGTTTAACCTCCTCCTCAATTTGCATAGCTTCTTTGATAACCTCCTACTTAACTTATATTTAATCTCAAAGCTAGACTGGTCAAAGTTGTCATAAGTAGGCTCCCACTGAGTACAAGCGTCTCTGGTCTCTACTTTTCTTGGTTGCTGGAATGATAACTTTTATTGACATCATCCAAGTAATGCCGCTCTTCTCAAAAGGTTAGCGCTCATTTTAGTTTTCTGATATATTTTCTTATAATAATGATAAAATCTACCTAGATAAACTAATATAGTAGTGTATAAGACACTCTGGTAGATTCTTTGCTGAGAGGTAAGAAAATTAACTAACCATAAAAGACTGTAAGTTGACATACTTTATGAGAATTTTATACATTTTAGTAAATTAAAATACTCCTAATGAAGTTTTGTTTCTCTAAGGTCCTCCAATTCAAGTTTGAACTTAATTTGGAGGTAAAATTATTAAACATTTTTTAATTTAATATGCTCCTAATTAAGTTTCAACCTTACAATTTAACTCCTAATAAAGTTTGAACTTAATTTGGAGGACCTCCTAAAATAATTAAACATTATTAGGAGCAATTTAATGGAGATAGATTGATAAAAATGGAAATCAATCTGTGAAACTTGGAGCAAGTTTTTCTTTGCTTCTCCGCATATCTTTTTAAGGTTGACCTCCAGTTGGTACTCCCTATTAGTAGTAAGATTTTAATAAACTTAGAATGGATATCCATAATTTTAAATTTCATTAACATTTCTAGAAAGAGGAAGCAAGATGGAGTCTATGAATGATGCAATGAAGAGAATTTATTCTCAAGATTTAATAGAAAAATTTCGAAGTAAAGACGACCTCTATAGGTACTTGGTTTAGTTAGGTAAACTTTTAACTAATACTAATAGATTAACCATAGTTAAATTTTTCTTGCCAACCCAGGAAGGAACTAAAATCTCATTCTTAAAAGCCTTACTTAGTGAAGAGAAAAAAGCTTTTAAGTCTAATGAAATTAGGTGATAGAGATACCTAACTACCCTGAAATATCAGTGACAAACCTATATGACGATGCTATGAGTGATCCGGAAGTAGCTCTCTACCCTTCCATCAAAGCTACAGCTCTCTAATAAGTTGCCAGAGAGAAACTTCTTTTTGGTGTTCTTGGAACTCTGAAACCTGAGTACTTAAATGAAGTTATTTAAGAAGCTCATAAGAAACGCTACAGCATCTCTCCTGAAGAAAAAGAGAAGCAAGGTATTAAAATAAGTGACACCAGGCTGAAGGAACTTCAAAAGCATCCTTTCATCTCAAGTAAGCTTAGTCTTCTAACTTTATAGAAAAACCTGGTACTTTTATATACTTGATGAAAGAGCGCAGCAAATTAAACAGAGAGAGAAAGTCTCAAGTAAAACATGAATTGAGTAAGAGGCTCTTCAAAGATTTATAAAAGCCAGAAGAGATGAACATAGATGCAGGAGCTGGCACTAAGAGAAAAAACATGGGTCCAAGCAAGCCTTAAGAGGAAGAAAAGAAAGAGAAGCCAAATCCCTTTCGGGCAAATTTAATATGTAAACTTATTCATTCGCTTAAATCTAAAACTTATTTATATACACAAAATCTCCCTTCTCTTGCGCATACTTTAGCTTATCATCGCTGACTCTCTTAGCAGCACTCTTAATAAAATCGACTGTAAATATCTTTAAATCATGCATCAAATGGTAGAGCAGCAATTTCTTATAATAACCTTTCAATAACCCCCAATATAATCCAATTCCATTGAACTAAGGGCTGTAAGGAACATTAAATACAGGTGTTATATTTAGCCTTTCATATTCCTTCCTTATCTTTAGTTTTATGAACTGACAAGTTATCAATGAATAGAATAATCTCTTAGTCCGCGTACTTATCTCTGAATTATTGCAAGAACTTAATATATTATTTAGTCTTTATAGAGCGAGGGTGAATAACATAAGTCTCGAGGCCACTATCTTCACTTATTCCTCCAAGAATAGCATGAGTTTAAACTTAACCTTTTAGTCATAAACTTCTATATTACTATACCTCTTGTACCAAGACCTTGATATAAAGGTATTGAATGTAAATACAGCTTCATCAGCGTGTATGAACTTTATATTATGCTCTTAAGACCTCTGCATTTAATCGTATATATAATTTAAATTTGTCTTATAAAATGGAACATTAAAGTCAATCACTCTCTTAATGCGATTGACTGTCTTGTAAGATATTCCGTTCTTTTTTATATATGTTAGCTATCGATTAAGCAGAGATATGAAGCTCAGGAAATTGGCGATGAAACATCACAGCTCTTTAGGCGAGAGAAAAGTGAGCCCAGTATTTAAGAGTCTTATCATTAATGAGATAATCAATATGATGCTGCTAAAACTTTAGAGGTCTTTTAGGCTTAGAATTAAGCTGCTATCTCTTTAAATTCAATGCTAATAGACAGTGAGATCTAACAGTAGCAGGAGATTTATGGAGTAGCCTTGCTATAGACGTGTAATTAAGGATAGGCTTGAGTTGATCATTATATTCATCGCATCCATAACGCAACTTAAACAATAAATCTATATACTCACTATCATAAACTTACCCCAAACCTCGCATATACTCACTTAAATTACTAATATTTAAACATTAAACCCCTACATAAACCCTATTAAAACCCTAATAAAGTATGCACTAATAGTCTACTTTTATCAATCAAAAACTCAATCAAACTACTGAAAGGGTTTTGGGGTTTTGATTGTCATATAGATTTGTAACAGATATTTCAGGGTAGTTAAGAAGTACAATCATCCTAATTTCATTAGACTTAAAAGCTTTTTTCTCTTCACTTAGTGAGGCTTTTAAGAATGAGATTTTTGCCCCCTCCTGTGTTGGCAAGAACAAATTAATTATAGTTAATAAGTTAGTTATAAGTAATAACATACCTTGCTCTACCAAGTATCTATAAAGGTCCTCTTTTCTTAGAAATTTTCCTATTAAATCTTCAGACTGAATTCTCTTCATAGCATCATTCATGGATTCCATCTTACTTCCAGTTTCTAGAAATGTTAATGAAATTTTATATTATGGATATCCATTCTAAGTATATTAAAATCTTACTACTAAATAGGGAGGACCTACTGGAGGTCAACCTGAATCACATATAGAGAGAAAGATGGAGGAACTTTCTCCTAGTTTCATAGATTGATTTCCATTTTTATCAAACTATCTCCATTAAACTACTCCTAATAATGTTTAATTTTTTTTATGAGGTCCTCCAAATTAAGTTCAAACTTGATTTGAGGACCTCCTAGATAAAAAAAAACTTCATAAGGAGTATTTTAATTTACTGAAATGTAAAATATGCTCATCAAATATGTCAACTTACAGTCTCTTATAGTTATTTAATTTTCTTACCTCTCAGCAAAGAATCTACCAGAGTGTCATATACTCTACTATTATAGTTTATCAAGGCAGATTTTATCATTATTATATTAAAATATATCAGCAAACTAAAATGAACGCTAACCTTTTGAGAAGAGCGACATTACTTGGGTAAAGTCAATTAAAATTATCATTCCAGCAACCAAGAAAGGTAGAGACCAAAGACGCTGGTACTCAGTGGGAGCCTACTTATGACAACTTTGACCAGTCTAGCTTTGAGATTTAAATATAAATTAAGCAGGAGGTTATCATAGGAGCTGTGTAAATTGAGGAGGAGGTTGAACAATCCGCCATAGAGCATTAATCATTATAAGCCAAAGTAGACTATTAATGCAAAGAATTTAATAAAGTTTTCCTCTACAAGTCAACTAACAAGAGACATTTGAAAGATATACACAACGATATGCCTAGGTTGTATTTAAAGCATTAAAAGAAGGAAGGCAAATATATCTGAGAGTTCTGTGAGAAGCCATATTCTCATATTAGAGACCTCAAAGTACACTTAAAGAAAAAGCACAATTAAAGTTTTGTCTTTATTCATGATCCTACAGGGAATAGATTCCTCTAAAAAAGAAGATCAAGAAATCCTGCCGAGTCTCTTAAAGTTGAAGTATAGAAGTAAGTCAAAATGAAGAAAGCAGTCAAGAACTTTCCTGTCTCTGAGATAAATAAAATCATTGTAAAAATTGAGGCGACAAGATTCCTATCTTAAAAATTATTGACATAGATTCTTGCCTTGAAAGCTACCTCACTCTTGAGGAAATAGTAGAGAAGAGAGTCATCACTGATGACTAATATGCCTATAAAATTTATCCATTCAATTACTTCCTTGCTGATGACAAGTTCCAAATGGAATTCGCTAATGAGTGTTATGCTCTTTAACAAGCAAAGTTTAGAGAGCGTAAGCATTTATTTAGCTAGATGCTATACTACTTGGAAAAGACTATGTTGCATTTAGACTTCCTCCTCGAGATGACTTACAGAGAATTTTTATCTAACAATAGATGCCAAAGATAAATTGGCTAGATCCTGCAGCAAATAGTTGAGGGTATTGAAGAGCTTCACAAGTTTGGCTATGTTCATAGAGACTTAAAGCTAGAGAACATTATGATGAACTTTCAACCTCTTAAAATTTATATCATTGATTTCAACAGAGCTCAAAGAGTGCAAGCTTCTGCATTAGGCAATGTATATGGTAATAAAGGATATTTCCCAAAGAGAGAAGATTGGAGAGATGGAGACGTTTAATGAGATATCTGGGCTCTAGCAGTAATAATAATAGAGAGTGATATGCCAAGAAATGATTACTTTAGCTGCAAGGGTGAGAGATATTATAGGTAAAGAATCAAGCAATACCTCTATAAAAATAAAATAAATAGAGGTCTCAGAGAACTTGAATAAACAACTATTATCAAGCCAAGCAAAGATAAATAATAAACAATAGAATCAACCAAACATCAACTTAGAACGACAAAATTCAGAGAACTGCCACATGACTCTTAGCTTATGTTTGTGTGAAATATTTCAAAAACACGCTTGTTATAATCACCTAAATTTCTAATATTTAAACATTAAACCCCTACATAAACCCTATTAAAACCATAATAAAGTATGCACTAATAGTCTACTTTTATCAATAAAAAACTCAATCAAACTACAGAAAGGGTTTTGGGGTTTTGAATGAAAATAAAGTAGAGAGAGAATTGTTTCCCATTTTTTTAAATCTTGAATTTCTCATGAATTTTAAAATTCTCAAAAACTGCTCAAATACTCAGATTTTGCCCATTTTTAAAATTTTTATATACTTTTTATTTACATAATTTTATTTATAATTAATATATTTAGCAAGCATAATTGGACATATTACAAAAGATTTCCTCTACAAGTCTATCACCAACATATATGAATATTTAGATTTTTATTTCGAGAAAAATTATGATATGAATTGCCAATATATTCTCAAATTAATAGATATCTTTATTTTAAATTGAAAATCATCTAAAAGTTTGTTGTATTTAATAATACAAAGTTAATTTATTTATACAAAAGTTAATTGTGGAGTTGTAATTGATGAAAATAAAATAGGAACATTCAAATAATGGGTCTCAATGAATGTTGAGTTGTAGATAATTAAGCATTGCTTAAATATTTTTTAAGTACAATTAAGTTCGAAGACATAATATACAATAATACTATTTTATATTTGGCGATTTGATTCAAATTTCATTTAAATTTCTTAAATAATTTTTTTATAATTAAATGAATTATTTCATAATATTTTACCTTTAAAATTCTTAGAGTATTGCATGTTTTAATTAAAATGCTATTTTTAAAATATATATATATGTATATATATATTATATATATTGTAGGAATACATTTGATTTGGGAAATAAATTTATAATTAATTAAATAAATAATTCAATTCGTAGCAGTTAACTTTCTTGAAACCTAGACAATATGGTACTTGTTCGATAGAGAATTTAAAATTAGCTGGACTTTACTATTGGCGCTACCCCTCTATCGCATCCCTGGAGTGAGATAACCCAACTTTAATTTTTGGTGATTTGTTTAGTTGATTTTAATGCCAAAATTAAAGTTGCGTTATCTCACTCCAGGGATGCGATAGAGGGGTACCGCCAATAGTAAAGTCCAGCTGATTTTAAATTATCTATCGAACAAGTACATTGTCTAGGTTTCAAGAAAGTTAACTGCTACGAATTTAATTATTTATTTAATTAATTATAAATTTATTTCCCAAATCAAATGTATTCCTACAATAATAAAATGTGAAAAAATAAGATTGTTGCTTCTTTCAAAATTTAAATTTATTTTTAATTTTAATAACATAACTTATTTGTTATATTTAGTTTTATTTGCATTATATGTGATATTTTCAAGGTCTCTATCGCAAATTAAAGCTTCCAAATTTTAAAATGAGCCTTTTAGTGAAACTTATCTGAGTTAATTTTAGTTCTTACTGCTATTAATAAAAACCTTTTTATCCAAGCCTACCAACAGAGTCATACGAATTACAGATCCATTTCAAATAGCCTCAGATTCTCAATTTATCATCTATTACCAGTAGAATAGTCCCTAACATGCAAAAGTGTACGGTAAGAAGAGATCGAAGGCAAAGACATACTTGTTATTTACTGTAACATAATTACAATCATTAGCATCACAAGATTGACATAGTGCATCAGTATTAGAGGAAAAGGCCAACAATCTATAGAGATTAACAAGGTTGGTATAATTTATTGAAGTGTACACACAGTCTAAGATCAGGATAATTCATTGGATGGTGCTTGAAAGATTATTGTCGCATCCTTTTCACCTTACTTCGTTTGCAATATTTTTTCCTCAATATGCATGAATTCTTCAAGTTGACAAGAGAGTGCTGAAAATGACAGGACTTAAAAGACAATCATAGCTATGATGATTGAGAAAAGGACCACGATAAAGATGAAAGCTATTCTTCTTACTAAAACAGTAATTAAGATGGCCAGTATAACATCAATAATACTATTCAAGAAGAAAAAGATAAGCTATCAAATGTCTTTAGTAGACATGAATGGATAACTTATGGTTACTCAAATATATTCGTGATAGAGATGATTGGCATTTATGCTTTTGAGATTGGCTACAACATTATGAAGAAATATAGGGAATTTATATTTGGCATTGACATGAAGAAGATATTCTTAACAACCGAACTATCCATCAGATTATGGATGTATTTAATCTTTGATGGTAATGGAAGACTACAATAATGATAAAGAACATCCTATATAAATAGTACTCTAAATGACTAATTATGATTTTAGCAATCATTTGATACATTTTCAAACAATAAATAAAAAATTGAGTTTTTTATTAAATTTTATTTCTCTTAATTTTCACATTATTTTATGTAATAAAAGTTTAAAGCTTAAGTAATAATAATTTTATACTAAAGGTAATATAATCTTCACGTTTTTTTAATGTGTGCTATTATATGCCATTTAATTTTCATATGATTGTAATTACTTATTAATTCAATCAAATTCTGTTTTTAATAAGTTGTAGATATTTTCCATCTTGTATTCCTTATATTATTATACAAAAAATCTCATAGTTTAATTTTATTATCTATACAATATTAAAATATATAATTGTAATTATTTCTGAGAAACAGTTAACGTTTGAAAATGATGTATTTTGACGGATGTTTTAATGATTTCAAGTTATTTCAAATATAATAGCAATAATAATTTATTAATGTAATGCATTCATAATATATTGGAATAGTTAATGAAGATAAGAAAGACATTCATCAGTCCCTTCTCTCAAAGTAATAGCTTATTCATTTAATTTTTTCCTACAAATAATTAAATAGTTAACCTCGTTCAATAGGTTGTTTAAGTATATAATTAATAATAGTATCGTTATTGCTTTTCTTCCATTTCCCCTTGATTTCTTTTGTTTCTGTTTATATTTATTTCTATAATAGATTGGCTTAGCACACTGATATTAAGGTACAGTTAAATTACTTATTACATATGATAGTTTCAGGAGTATTTGACTCAAATTTTGACAATTTAATTTTAATTATTAAGTTTTATCATTACCTTTGTTTGGATGTTTATAGTTTTGTCATTTTATGCTTGTCTGTTAGATTAAAAATACTCCATGTTGATTTAGAACAGCATGAAATTTCCTTATTAAGAAAAGATTTTATTTGAGAAATTATTGTTTACTTCTAATATTTCTGAACCTCTCTTTAAACTTTTAATAATACCATTACGCAATTAAACATAAAATAATTATTTTATATTTCTTGGCAGATACTAGCAAAATTTTAATTATATTTTTGCTTCAGAATATGACTATTTTCCTTAAAAAAAACATAGTTCTTAACTCTTTAATCACTTATACTAATAATTTATGTTGTTTTAATGAGGTCTGCTCCCTGAATTGTACACATCTGCATTTCTTTCATTATCGACATCTGCTTTTATTTGCTAATTTCAATTCTTCATTTGTCTTTATTTGTTAAAATTGCTTTTTTATATCTATACATATATTAAAATAGAAACCAATTACTGATTTTACTTAAATTTATTGAATTTACTAATCTTCTTTTGCATAATTAACTAATTATGTATTCTTATTAACTAGAAGCAAGATATCAATGTCTTTCTTTTTGCTATCGCGCTCTTCATTCATTATAGCCTTAATTATTTGCATCATTAATAACTAGCTTGAGACATGTGTCTACAGATCCATTTTTATTGCTTTTAGATTGCTGAAATCATAGCTATAGATGATTTGGTGGCCTCCTTAAATAATTTAACTTCATTGAAACTGCCAAGAGTTTTATTATTTATTTATTGTTTAATTTAATCATAAAATAATAAATTATTAATATTACTCTCTCTTAATTTAAATCTATAATTTTAATAGCTGATATATTTCTTATTATTTTTATTTGTTTTATAGAATTAAGTAATGAAAAAAACATTTATACACTATTTTGAAGTAGCGAAAAATCACAAGAGTCCAACCAAAGGCAATCGGTGAATGTGCGCGGTGTGAAACTAGTAAGTCCAGTATATGGGGCAACTTCCTCTTGGACAGAAACTGGATCGACAAAAATCAAAGTATGAATATCTGATTATCTCTATTTGGCTGGCTTAAGTCCCAGTATTAATTACCGTACAGCATTAAATAATAATAATAATACACTATTTTATATTTATGTTTCATCTTGATTTTTATTACTCTCATTTTATCGAGTTTAACTACAAAGATAGCTTTTGGGTTTTCATAGCTTATTAATTATTATCTCCAAAACATTTACTGTTTTGACTTCAGATTTCTAGCATTTTGGTTAATATATTATATTCAATCGTTAGAACATCTACATCAGTTTACTTTCCTTCTTCTATTTGTCATTATTTTGGTAATCTATTATATTTTACTATTATTAAATTAGAAGTCAACTTGTGAGATGTGTGAATAAACTCACAAAGACGACCTATTATAATTGCTCGAACAGAGTAATTTCCAGGACCCTGACGGAAGTATTGAGATTGCATACAATTAGTATCTATTAGATAATAGAGAGATAATTTTACTGAGCGACAGTGTTATTTAAGCAAATCTAACTTCATAACAGAACGAGCCGGAAATATTAAATTTCGAGCTCCATGAGGATGACAAATAAACAAGTCTCCTTTGTTTATAACTACGTCTGGGAAGAAGGAGTTGTCGAACCACCCCACGAAATTTATGCACGACTAAAACAAGATTTTTACCCCTACTACCATCAAATAACTGGATAATCAAGAGTGGGAAGCACCTCTGAAACTGATTCAGATGCAGGAGACTGGAGTGATGATGATGACTGTCTTTCATTCAGAAAGGATGATCTAACTTAAGATTTGGAATTTATCAAACATTATTACTTACACACTGGATTGATGACTCCACAAAAATACCTAAGACTTAAGGAACAATAAATCTAAGAGCAAATTCACTAACTAGAGCTAGAGAAGATAGAGAACTAGAGACTTTGAGAGAAGGACGCCTATGAAGCTAAACAAAAAGCTAAGGAAATGAAAAAATAACAATACTTAAGAAGATTCTACAACTCAAGTAAAGTACAAACTCTATAGTTACCTTAAGACATCACCCAGAAACAAGGTCAACAAAACCCCAACCCCCTATTTAATATTGAGATCTTATCAACTACTAATTAAGTAAGGAGTAATAATAAAGAAGACATTAATCAAGAAGAAACTCTCAAAAAACAGACTAGTAATGACTGAAACTTAGACATCAGGGAAGAAAAGGGAGAAGACCCAAAAATCCAAGCTACAGTGAATCCACATACCACAACCTTATTTTCACTATTGAATAGTGATCAGACATCTTATTTAATATTGGACCCTATGACGGCTAATACGTCACACATCGGTATCTCTATAAATTATGATCAGTTTATGACCAGAAACTATATTCCAAAATAGATGCCGAAGATTATCAGACTATATCCCATAGAATAATATCTAATGACTACGAACAAGTCTCAATGCGTGATGAGAGAATAGGCAGCTTGGCAAAAATAATTCTCATCAACGACAACTACCAAGGACCTAAACCGGAAAAATCAACACTATCACAAAAGGATATATTTAACATATTATCACTTTTCTCGGTTTGGAAGAGAGTAAAAATAAAGATTGATCAAAGATAGATTGAGTTATAACAACAGATGAAGGAAAATTTTGAAAACACACCTTGCTACCAATACTACTTAAGATACGGAATGAGGGATTAACAAGTGAATTAAATCAAGAAAAAGCAAAAGAAAACAACTCAAAAGAAGACATACAGAGTAAGGAACAAAGCAACAGACGTAGAAAGCCTGAAGTCACTCCCTAAGGAGTTGACACTAACAAATTGGAAAAGGCTTGTCCCTTATATATTAACATATATTTTAGATCGGGGGGTCCCCAGAGACCTTTATGTGTTAATATTATTATTATTATTTTATTTAACTGTTTTCAACGCAAATTCCGATTCCTCTTGTGAAACTCTCTCATTTTAACTTCTTCATTTACCATATTATTCTAATTAAGAGAATTGATATCAATCAAGAATAAGTTTTACTCAACACTTTGGATTCAGATTTGCCAAACTTATAAAGAATTGTTGAAATAAACTTCATAAATAGTGGTGATAATTTTTGAGAAGCGTTTTCCAAGACTCCTTTTGTCAAACCAACTTGCTCTTATTCGGTGAAGCCTTCATCTAACAGAGTATTTAAAAGATAAATTTTGCTTTTTAACAAAGAGTTAAGCCATAGTTATCATATAAATTTATTGTGAGGGGATAGTTTGTTAAGTTATTATTGAACATTTACTATATAAATAAATATCCTAATTCTAATGATGAAATGTTTTATAATTATGAATAATATAGGGCAAGAAATAGAGATAATGTAGTTATGATGAAGGTATAATTTTCAATGAGAGATGAATGGCTAGTTACAATAGCAAAGATAATGAGGAAATTAATATGTTTATATAAATATTATAAATAATTATTATATAAAAAAAATTTATTTATAAAGTACAATTAATTCAATCAATTATTTAAATAATTTACCTACTATAACATAATATCTGCTTCTAAAATTGAAGTTTTACTTATAAATGAAAACTTTTATGCTAAAATCTATAGAGTTGATTGTTGATTTAACAATATTCTCTCTGAGTATCGATTTCTTTCATTATAATCATAGAATCTGCGCATACAGTATCACATTATTCACATAAATTTCTTCAAATAATCTTCAAGAGTACTAGAAAGCAAAGATAGTTCTTGCATTAAATAAAAGTGAGTTACATATTTTTGATCCTCTTGAACATTTAAGATTGGATTATACTTAATCAGAAGAACAAGAAAAGTTCATTCGAGTGACATATGCTTGGTTTTTATATACTTCAGCAATACTATTATACCCTCTATAATTTAAGGAAGTTAGTATGTTAATCTCTGGCTTTATTTTATCAACAGCTCTTAGTAAATCCATCACCTTAAATTGCAAGCAGTTTTATTCGTTCCCAAAGGATTTATCATATTGAGTGGTGTTGTATTTACTTAAATTTTATGTCCTATAACAATTTCAGTACTACTAACAAAGGATACAGGAAATTGTTCTTCTGAGGCTGAATTAAGTATCACATAAATCTACCCGAAAATTTCAGGGAAATGGAGCTTACAAGAAAGTTATGTATGCCAGATGCTGGGATATGATAGCATCTTAATTTTACTAACAACTTTATACCATTTTCTAAGATATCACTTCACATTATTTTTGATTATGAGAAAAAGCCTTATTAGAATTTGGTAAAAAACAAACTGCTATTAATTAATTTATCATTTCTTTCTATCGTATCTCAGGTAGTTTCTTATTAGATGAAGAGTAAGTGTCCTGGAGGTTTCCTTTTTGCTTAATAAGACATTCCCTTTATTATATATGCATTGAAATTCCTGAGGCATCGCATAAACTGATATATTACTCCCTGACTAACAAATTCAGTCTTTTATAATCAATCTGCCAGTTCTGATCTTTATCAATACTTATTCTCCCTAACGGATATAGGCTCAAGATGATAATAGAGTAAGAATTTCAAATATGCTTTGATGCACTTGAATTCAAGGGCTTTTATATAAATTTCTCATGCACTATCTTATACTTTAAAAAGTAGTATAATTATCCATTTGAAGTAGCATTAACGATCCTTTCACATTATTATTGCAATAATTATAACTTGATTTACGCTCAGCATAACCTTCAATATATTATAATTAAAAATATTGTAGATGTTTACTGAGGAGGGCACACTAATGTTGAGTCCGAGTAAATTATGATTGTTCTATTACATTTCTAGAATTTTTAAACTTACAATAGCGGAATTTATGATGTCATACACTTTAATACCAATTTATTCTTCATCCTCTGGTTTTGTCTTGCTTAAGTGATTCATTACAATTTAAATACGATGTATTCATTAGTAATATGGACACGAGTTGCTGGATCTTTTATCACACATACATGTAGAAATGAATCATCACTGTTTAAATTATATCCATTTATTTATATTAAAAGAGTTAATTGTTATAATTATTAATAAAGCCTATATTAAAGCTATGTGATTTTATTTATTATAACAGCTTTTCATTTGTATGTTTATCATCCTAAAAATTAAATTAATATCTTATTCATAATAATTAAATTGCTTAAATTATATTTATTTATTCTTGAATATAGTATTTTACAACTTCCTTAATAGATATAAAATTGTCCTTTTATATTATTTCTAGTAACATTAAATGATAGATATTTATAATAATGAAGAATATACATTTTTATATTCAACTATATAGAAGAAGCTTGATTACTAATTTTACCAATAGTATTATAAAATATAATTTAGTTATTTGAAGTAACTTACCAAAAAATGAATCAAAGATACAGGCAAAGTAATTGTTGGAGTCAAGGAGATTGAGTACCTCAATCTCCTTGAATCTTGGATAATTATCGTTGATATGGTTTATTTACGGCTGCTTTTCTACTTCATTACTCAATCAATCATATTATAAATGAATGTTATTAAAGATCAAAATATTAATAAGAAAAAATTAAATTTAAGCAATAAATTAGTAATAATTATATGATATCAAGTGTATTAATTTATATTTTTTATTAAACTATGTAGTTATTTTGACTGAAAACATGAAAAGCTTCAACTAATTATTCTGTTTAAGGAATGCAAGCAAATTTTATAAGTATAGTTCTGATGACTAGTTTTGGTGTGTTTTATACTCAGTAGAGCCATTAATACTGTTAATATAGATACAATAAGACCCTCTATTTTAATTAACTTATAAGCTAATTTTATAGAAAGTAAGAAGTTAAAAATATACTTGCATATATTTTATTATCCATTAATATGCATGCATGAATGCACTCTAATTAAACACAAGCTTAGTTTATAAAAGTAACCACCATGCAAAGTGTGTTATTTAACGCAAAGTGCCTCCATTTCATAAAAAGATTTATAAGAAACCACCATGATACTGCTAGTTTCTCGGTGTAAAAACCATTCAAGTTGCATCTCGCTTGAAACTGTGTGATTTTTGTGTCTCTATATTTGAATAACTTGCACTGTAATTGAAGTACATTTATTTTGCTTTCGTCTGGATCTCCAGAAATATATAAAAAATAATAAGTAATAGTAGTAGTAGTAGTAAAATACTTTAGGTAAAATAAAATTTTAATATGAATAATCACTCTAGAGAATATAAAGCAAGTGTATCAGATTTAGTGGAAATCTATAGCATAACAGTGATACCTCACTTTCCACTCTTTATCTTCTTCTCATTCATCCTTCTTTTCTTTAGCTTCTCTTGGATCTTCTCAACATCCTTCTCACTTCTTTCGTTCTTCTCTGGCATTTGGCTATTTCCTCCCATGGAATCTTCTTCTCTTTTCCTGTTCATCAACGAGTTCTCCCTCTTTCTTTGCTTTGGGTTTGTGTGAATAGGCATTCTTCAATCTCCGAAACATCATCCCCAATTTCACTGATTTCTCTTCCTTGTCCATCCATGGCCTTTTCCAACTCAGTTTTGCTGAAGTTCTCCAGAACCATCTCATCCCAAGTATCAACATTTATTGCCTGGGTATAGCTTTGAGATCCGACCTCGTCGTTCATTCTCATCCACACAGATTCACTCTGCTGTTCTTGTACTCTCAACATTTCTTCCTCTCTCAACGCGAACCCTGACTTCCCTATTTCCATCTTCATATACCCCACTTCTAGGTTCAGCATCATGTGTTATCTCTGCATTTGTATCCAATCTTTCACAAATATCTGAAATACCGGCTCACCTGGAAGTTCAAGGGCTAGGTGATTTATTATCAGTAGAGCTATGATGCCACAATCAAAACCCCAAAACCCCTTAGTGAGGTTTATAAGTGCTTTGATTTGTAGGGTATAGTTGGGGTCTTATTGGGGTTAGTAGACAAAATGCAGGTTTTATATGAATTTAATCAATATTTTATGATTATTATTGTGCTTAACTCAAACAAATTTTATCTACTTGTCTTTGTGATATCTCTTGAATCTCATTGTCTTTAGTTGTTCTAGAATGTCATCTAATGATTATCTTGGATATGCTGGAGCTTTAACTATGACCATCTCAACTATCGTCTTAATTTATCGCACATTTCTTCTTATTTTATATGTTTAGCTGCTAAACTTATTGATTATTTCTCGTGCTTTGTTCCAAAGTATGACATACTTTCCATATCGCTCTCTAATATGATAACAGCAACTGCCCATACATCCCACTGAACTGAGCCATTAGTCCATTTCTCTCTAATTGGGAAGTATCCAGGAGTACCAAGAACTTTCGCCAAAGTCACTATCTCTTATCTTAAGGCTCTATTGAAATCGATAACTACGACTTCTAAAGGGCAGAGGTTAAGCATAATATTTTCAGGCTTCAATCTCTATGAACATATCCAAGTTCATGCAACTCCTTGACACCCTTAATCATATCTGTAAGAATATCATTTAAGCCATCAGGATATCTATTATGATATAGATAGTCTCTTAAAGTCATTTCAAATTTCTTGAGCCTTAGTGCGATGAAACCATAGCTTAATATAACACCATTTAACTTAAGCAAGTTCTTGCAATCTCTTCTTTAAGCCTCTCTAAGAATCATATATTCGTTAGCAAACTCATTTTAATAATGCTCATTTTTTATGAGATAGCTGAAAGGGTATACCTTGTATGCATACTCATCAACTACTATAAGCTTTGCCTTGTTAGGCACACTTATGTGCAAGTAATTTTAAATGCAGCTACAAAGTTCAATTGCATTTAATGCAGGAATACTCATTGCTTTCGCTTGGAAGCATGCTAAAACAGTATGATCTGCAGGCTAGTTCATTGATTCAAAGCGACACTGTCTATTGAGCTTCTCCTGTAGGTCTCTTTGAGACTCAAGAATTTTTGATTTTCTTTTAGCAGATACAAGTTATTAAGTCTCCTAATCTTAAATCAAGAATTCGCTAAGATGATGTTTTTGCATATGCTTATTAACCTTTGCTGAGTGAGTGTAAGACTTCATGCATGTTGTGCATTGGTACCTTCCATCCACTTTGTCATGTTTAAAATAGATCTTGGCCTTGCCAGAGTGTACCTCTTTAATGTGCCTCTTCAAGCTAGACTCAATTGAGAAGAAGTTTTAGCAGTCTTCACATTAAAATGTTTTAATTTTTTCTATTGGTTGCAGTTCCTTATCTTCTTCAACCAATTCAACTTATGTTTAAACACCCATCTCAGCGCTCTACTTCTTGTTTTAAACTTAAATTTTAAAGACCTCAGCTTCAAACTCTAGAGCTCTTAGCTCTACCTCCTTTTCAATATAAATTACTTCTGGTTTCTTGGAGGAGCCAAAGTTGAGCATTGATTGACATGCTCCTAAAAGTGCAGCTCTACGATTTAAGTTGACCGCCATGTTTAAATTCAAATTTAAATTTCTATTATAAAGCTCTCAAAACCTCTATAGCTATATCTGGACTATATAGGAGTTGCAACAGCATTCAAAACCCCAAAACCCCTTAGTGAGGTTTATAAGTGCTTTGATTTGTAGGGTATAGTTGGGGTCTTATTGGGGTTAGTAGAGAAAACGCAGGTTTATATGATATTAATGAATATTAAAAGAGTATTAGTGTATTTAATACAAACAAATTTTATCTGCTTATCTTTGTGATACCTCTTGAATATTGCAGTCTGTAGTTGTTCTAGTATATCATATAATGATTATCGTGGATATGCTGGAGCTTTTTACGATGACCATCTCAACTATCTTCTTAATTTCATTACATATTTCATCTTGCTT